>JANJXV010001146.1:0-189809 GCA_024803745.1 Megascapheus bottae
TCACACCCCTAGATTCTATGACTTCACACACCTCATTTCTGAGTTGACACACCTCCATTCTGTGATTTCACACACCTCCAATCTGACTTCACACACCTCCATTCTATGACTTCACACACCTCCATTCTATGTGTTCACACACCTCCATTCTGACTTCACACACCTCCATTCTATGACTTCACACAGCTAAATTCTGACTTCACACCTCCATTTGTGACTTCACACTCCACAATTTTGACTGCACACACCTCCATTCTGTGACTTCACACACCTCCATTCTGTGACTTCATACACATCCATTTTGACTTCACACACTTCCATTCCATGACTTCACACACCTCCATTCTGTGACTTCACACACCTCCATTCCATGACTTCACACACCTCCATTCTATGAGATTACACACCACCATTCTATGAGTTCACACACCTACATCGTGACTTCACACACCTCCATTCTATGACTTCACAAACCTCCGTTCTGTGACCTCACACACCTTCATTTTGAGGTCACACACCTCCATTCTCTGACTTCACACACCTCCATTCTGACTTCACACACCTCCATTCTATGACTTCACACACTTCCTTTCTGTGACTTCACACACCTCCATTCTGTGACTTCACACACCTCCATTCTGTGACTTCACACACATCAATTCAATGACTTCACACAGCTCCATTCTGTGACTTAACACACATCCATTCTGTGACTTCATATACCTCCATTCTATGACTTCACACACCTCCATTCTGTGACTTCACACACCTCCATTCTGGGTTCACACACCTCCAATCACTGACTTCACACCCCTCCATTCTGTGACATCACATACCTCCATTCTATGACTTCACACACCTCCATTCTATGACTTCACACACGTCCATTCTATGATTTTACACACCTCCATTCTGTGAGTTCACACACCTCCATTCTATAACTTCACACACCTCCATTCTATAACTTAACACACCTACATTGTGACTTCACACCTCCATTCTATGAGTTCACACACATGCATTGTGACTTCACACACCCCCATTCTAAGACTTTACCCACCAACATTCTGACTTCACACACCTCCATTTTGACTTCACACGCCTCAGTTCTGTGACTTCACACACGTCCATTCTTTGACTTCACACACCTCCATTCTGTGACTTCACACACCTCCATGCCATGACTTCACACACCTCCATTCTATGAGATTACACACCACCATTCTATGAGTTCACACACCTACATTG
Source organism: Megascapheus bottae (assembly GCA_024803745.1). Taxonomy (NCBI): domain Eukaryota; kingdom Metazoa; phylum Chordata; class Mammalia; order Rodentia; family Geomyidae; genus Megascapheus; species Megascapheus bottae. Next base: position 1,249 of record JANJXV010001146.1, read on the forward strand.
TGACTTCACACACCTCCATTCTATGACTACACACACCTTCATTATTACTTCAGAATCATCCATTCTATGACTTCACAAACCTCCATTCTATGACTTCACAAACCTCCGTTCTGTGACCTCACACACCTTCATTTTGAGGTCACACACCTCCATTCTGTGACTTCACACAACTCCATTCTGACTTCACACACCTCCATTCTGTGACTTAACACACATCCATTCTGTGACTTCATACACCTCCATTCTATGACTTCACACACCTCCATTCTGTGACTTCACACACCTCCATTCTGGGTTCACACACCTCCAATCTGTGACTTCACACCCCTCCATTCTGTGACTTCACACACCTCCATTCTATGACTTCACACACCTCCATTCTATGACTTCACACACGTCCATTCTATGATTTTACACACCTCCATTCTGTGACTTCACACACCTCCATTCTATAACTTCACACACCTCCATTCTGTGACTTCACACACCTCCATTCTATGACTTCACACACCTCCATTCTATGACTTCACACACCTCCATTCTGTGACTTCACACGCCTCCATTCTATGATTTCACACACCTCCATTCTGTGACTTCACACACCTCCATTCTATGACTTCACACACCTCCATTCTATGAGTTCACACACCTCCATTCTATAACTTAACACACGTACATTGTGACTTCACACCTCCATTCTATGAGTTCACACACCTGCATTGTGACTTCACACACCTCCATTCTATGACTTCACCCACCAACATTCTGACTTCACACACCTCCATTTTGACTTCACACGCCTCAGTTCTGTGACTTCACACACCTCCATTCTATGATTTCACACACTTCCATTCTATGACTTCACACCCCTAGATTCTATGACTTCACACACCTCATTTCTGAGTTGACACACCTCCATTCTGTGATTTCACACACCTCCAATCTGACTTCACACACCTCCATTCTATGACTTCACACACCTCCGTTGTGACTTCACACACCTCCATTCTATGTGTTCACACACCTCCATTCTGACTTCACACACCTCCATTCTATGACTTCACACAGGTAAATTCTGACTTCACACCTCCATTTGTGACTTCATACTCCACAATTTTGACTTAACACACCTCCATTCTGTGACTTCACACACTTCCATTCTTTGACTTCACACACCTCCATTCTGTGACTTCACACACCTCTATTCCATGACTTCACACACCTCCATTTTATGAGATTACACACCACCATTCTATGAGTTCACACACCTACATTGTGACTTCACACAACTCCATTCTATGACTTCACACACCTTCATTTTTTCTTCAGAATCATCCATTCTATGACTTCACACACCTCCATTCTATGATTTCACAAAATTCCATTCTGTGACTTCACACACCTCCATTCTGACTTCACACACCTCCATTCTATGACTTCACCCACTTCCATTCTATGACTTCAAACACCTCCTTTCTGTGACTTCACACACCTCCATTGTGAGTTCACACACCTGCATTCTGTCACTTCACACACCTCCATTCTGTGACTTCACACACCTCCATTCTGTGACTTCACTCACCTCCATTTTTTGAATTCATATACCTCCATTCTTTGACTTCACACACCTCCATTCCATGACTTCACACACCTCCATACCATGAGTTCACACACCTCCATTCTATGAGTTCACACACCACCATTTTGACTTCACACACCTCCATTCTATGACTTCACACACCTTCATTCTTACTTCAGAAACATCCATTCTATGATTTCACCCACCTCCATTCTGTGACTTCACACAGCGCCATTCTGAGTTCACACACCCCCATTCTGTGACTTGACACACCTTCAATCTGTGACTTGACACACCTCCATTCTATTACTTCACACACCTCCATTCTATGACTTCACAAACCTCCAATATATGACTTCACACACCTCCATTCTGTGATTTCACACACCTCCATTCTATGACTTCACACACCTCCATTCTGTGACTTCACACACCTACATTGTGACTTCACAGACCTCCATTCTATGAGTTCACACAAATGCATTGTGAATTCACACACCTCCATTCTATGACTTCACACACCTCCATTCTGACTTCACACACCTCCATTCTGACTTCACACACCTCAATTCTGTGACTTCACACAACTCCATTCTATGATTTCACACCCCTCCATTCTATGACTTCACACACCTCCATTCTATGACTTCACACACCTCCTTTCAGAGTTGACACACCTCCATTCCATGACTTCACACACCTCCAATCTGACTTCACACACCTCCATTCTATGACTTCACACACCTCCATTCTGTGACTTCAAAATCCTCCATTCTATGACTTCACACACCACCATTGTGACTTCACAAACCATCATTCTATGAGTTCACACACAGCCATTCTGACTTCACTCACCTCCTTTCTATGACTTCACACAGCTCCATTCTGACTTCACACAGCTCCATTCTATGACTTTGCACACATCTATTCTGACTTCACACACCTCCATTGTGTGACTTCACACACCTCCATTCTATGACTTCACACACCTCCATTCTATAACTTAACACACCTATATTGTGACTTCTCACACCTCCATTTTGACTTCACACGCCCCAGTTCTGTGCCTTCACACACCTCCATTCTATGATTTCACACACTTCCATTCTATGACTTCACACACCTAGATTCTATGACTTCACACACATCATTTCTGAGTTGACACACCTCCATTCTGTAATTTCACACACCTCCAATCTGACTTCACACACCTCCATTCTATGACTTCACACACCTCCATTGTGACTTCACACACCTCCATTCTATGAGTTCACACACCTCCATTCTGAATTCACACACCTCCATTCTGACTTCACACACCTCCATTCTATGACTTCACACAGCTAAATTCTGACTTCACACCTCCATTTGTGACTTCACACTCCACAATTTTGACTTCACACACCTCCATTCTGTGACTTCACACACCTCCATTCTGTGACTTCACACACATCCATTTTGACTTCACACACTTCCATTCCATGACTTCACACACCTCCATTCTGTGACTTCACACACCTCCATTCCATGACTTCACACACCTCCATTCTATGAGATTACACACCACCATTCTATGAGTTCACACACCTACATCGTGACTTCACACACCTCCATTCTATGACTTCACAAACCTCCGTTCTGTGACCTCACACACCTTCATTTTGAGGTCACAAACCTCCATTCTCTGACTTCACACACCTCCATTCTGACTTCACACACCTCCATTCTATGACTTCACACACTTCCTTTCTGTGACTTCACACACCTCCATTCTGTGACTTCACACACCTCCATTCTGTGACTTCACACACCTCCATTCAATGACTTCACACAGCTTCCTTCTGTGACTTAACACACATCCATTCTGTGACTTCATATACCTCCATTCTATGACTTCACACACCTCCATTCTGTGACTTCACACACCTCCATTCTGGGTTCACACACCTCCAATCACTGACTTCACACCCCTCCATTCTGTGACATCACACACCTCCATTCTATGACTTCACACACCTCCATTCTATGACTTCACACACGTCCATTCTATGATTTTACACACCTCCATTCTGTGACTTCACACACCTCCATTCTATAACTTCACACACCTTCATTCTGTGACTTCACACACCTCCATTCTATGACTTCACACACTTCCATTCTATGACTTCACACACCTCCATTCTGTGACTTCACACACCTCCATTCTATGATTTCACACACCTCCAGTCTGTGACTTCACACACCTCCATTCTATGACTTCACACCCCTCCATTCTATAACTTAACACACCTACACTGTGACTTCACACCTCCATTCTATGAGTTCACACACATGCATTGTGACTTCACACACCTCCATTCTATGACTTTACCCACCAACATTCTGACTTCACACACCTCCATTTTGACTTCACACGCCTCAGTTCTGTGACTTCACACACGTCCATTCTTTGACTTCACACACCTCCATTCTGTGACTTCACACACCTCCATTCCATGACTTCACACACCTCCATTCTATGAGATTACACACCACCATTCTATGAGTTCACACACCTACATTGTGACTTCACACACCTCCATTCTATGACTACACACACTTTCATTATTACTTCAGAATCTTCCATTCTATGACTTCACACACCTCCATTCTGTGACTTCACACACCTCCATTCTATGATTTCACACACCTCCAGTCTGTGACTTCACACCTCCATTCTATGAGTTCACACACCTGCATTGTGACTTCACACACCTCCATTCTATGACTTCACCCACCAACATTCTGACTTTACACACCTCCATTTTGACTTCACACGCCTCAGTTCTGTGACTTCACACACCTCCATTCTATGATTTCACACACTTCCATTCTATGACTTCACACCCCTAGATTCTATGACTTCACACACCTCATTTCTGAGTTGACACACCTCCATTCTCTGATTTCACACACCTCCAATCTGACTTCACACACCTCCATTCTATGACTTCACACACCTCCATTCTATGTGTTCACACACCTCCATTCTGACTTCACACACCTCCATTCTATGACTTCACACAGCTAAATTCTGACTTCACACCTCCATTTGTGACTTCACACTCCACAATTTTGACTTAACACACCTCCATTCTGTGACTTCACACACTTCCATTCTTTGACTTCACACACCTCCATTCTGTGACTTCACACACCTCTATTCCATGACTTCACACACCTCCATTCTATGAGATTACACACCACCATTCTATGAGTTCACACACCTACATTGTGACTTCACACACCTCCATTCTATGACTTCACACACCTTCATTTTTTCTTCAGAATCATCCATTCTATGACTTCACACACCTCCATTCTATGATTTCACAAAATTCCATTCTGTGACTTCACACACCTCCATTCTGACTTCACACACCTCCATTCTATGACTTCACCCACTTCCATTCTATGACTTCAAACACCTCCTTTCTGTGACTTCACACACCTCCATTGTGAGTTCACACACCTGCATTCTGTCACTTCACACACCTCCATTCTGTGACTTCACACACCTCCATTCTGTGACTTCACTCACCTCCATTTTTTGAATTCATATACCTCCATTCTTTGACTTCACACACCTCCATTCCATGACTTCACACACCTCCATACCATGAGTTCACACACCTCCATTCTATGAGTTCACACACCACCATTTTGACTTCATACACCTCCATTCTATGACTTCACACACCTTCATTCTTACTTCAGAAACATCCATTCTATGATTTCACCCACCTCCATTCTGTGACTTCACACAGCGCCATTCTGAGTTCACACACCCCCATTCTGTGACTTGACACACCTTCAATCTGTGACTTGACACACCTCCATTCTATTACTTCACACACCTCCATTCTATGACTTCACAAACCTCCAATATATGACTTCACACACCTCCATTCTGTGATTTCACACACCTCCATTCTATGACTTCACACACCTCCATTCTGTGACTTCACACACCTACATTGTGACTTCACAGACCTCCATTCTATGAGTTCACACAAATGCATTGTGAATTCACACACCTCCATTCTATGACTTCACACACCTCCATTCTGACTTCACACACCTCCATTCTGACTTCACACACCTCAATTCTGTGACTTCACACAACTCCATTCTATGATTTCACACCCCTCCATTCTATGACTTCACACACCTCCATTCTATGACTTCACACACCTCCTTTCAGAGTTGACACACCTCCATTCCATGACTTCACACACCTCCAATCTGACTTCACACACCTCCATTCTATGACTTCACACACCTCCATTCTGTGACTTCAAAATCCTCCATTCTATGACTTCACACACCACCATTATGACTTCACAAACCATCATTCTATGAGTTCACACACCGCCATTCTGACTTCACTCACCTCCATTCTATGACTTCACACAGCTCTATTCTGACTTCACACAGCTCCATTCTATGACTTTGCACACATCTATTCTGACTTCACACACCTCCATTGTGTGACTTCACACACCTCCATTCTATGACTTCACACACCTCCATTCTATAACTTAACACACCTATATTGTGACTTCGCACACCTCCATTTTGACTTCACACGCCCCAGTTCTGTGCCTTCACACACCTCCATTCTATGATTTCACACACTTCCATTCTATGACTTCACACACCTAGATTCTATGACTTCACACACATCATTTCTGAGTTGACACATCTCCATTCTGTAATTTCACACACCTCCAATCTGACTTCACACACCTCCATTCTATGACTTCACACACCTCCATTGTGACTTCACACACCTCCATTCTATGAGTTCACACACCTCCATTCTGAATTCACACACCTCCATTCTGACTTCACACACCTCCATTCTATGACTTCACACAGCTAAATTCTGACTTCACACCTCCATTTGTGACTTCACACTCCACAATTTTGACTTCACACACCTCCATTCTGTGACTTCACACACCTCCATTCTGTGACTTCACACACATCCATTTTGACTTCACACACTTCCATTCCATGACTTCACACACCTCCATTCTGTGACTTCACACACCTCCATTCCATGACTTCACACACCTCCATTCTATGAGATTACACACCACCATTCTATGAGTTCACACACCTACATCGTGACTTCACACACCTCCATTCTATGACTTCACAAACCTCCGTTCTGTGACCTCACACACCTTCATTTTGAGGTCACACACCTCCATTCTCTGACTTCACACACCTCCATTCTGACTTCACACACCTCCATTCTATGACTTCACACACTTCCTTTCTGTGACTTCACACACCTCCATTCTGTGACTTCACACACCTCCATTCTGTGACTTCACACACCTCCATTCAATGACTTCACACAGCTCCATTCTGTGACTTAACACACATCCATTCTGTGACTTCATATACCTCCATTCTATGACTTCACACACCTCCATTCTGTGACTTCACACACCTCCATTCTGGGTTCACACACCTCCAATCACTGACTTCACACCCCTCCATTCTGTGACATCACACACCTCCATTCTATGACTTCACACACCTCCATTCTATGACTTCACACACGTCCATTCTATGATTTTACACACCTCCATTCTGTGACTTCACACACCTCCATTCTATAACTTCACACACCTTCATTCTGTGACTTCACACACCTCCATTCTATGACTTCACACACTTCCATTCTATGACTTCACACACCTCCATTCTGTGACTTCACACACCTCCATTCTATGATTTCACACACCTCCAGTCTGTGACTTCACACACCTCCATTCTATGACTTCACACCCCTCCATTCTATAACTTAACACACCTACACTGTGACTTCACACCTCCATTCTATGAGTTCACACACATGCATTGTGACTTCACACACCTCCATTCTATGACTTTACCCACCAACATTCTGACTTCACACACCTCCATTTTGACTTCACACGCCTCAGTTCTGTGACTTCACACACGTCCATTCTTTGACTTCACACACCTCCATTCTGTGACTTCACACACCTCCATTCCATGACTTCACACACCTCCATTCTATGAGATTACACACCACCATTCTATGAGTTCACACACCTACATTGTGACTTCACACACCTCCATTCTATGACTACACACACTTTCATTATTACTTCAGAATCTTCCATTCTATGACTTCACACACCTCCATTCTGTGACTTCACACACCTCCATTCTATGATTTCACACACCTCCAGTCTGTGACTTCACACCTCCATTCTATGAGTTCACACACCTGCATTGTGACTTCACACACCTCCATTCTATGACTTCACCCACCAACATTCTGACTTCACACACCTCCATTTTGACTTCACACGCCTCAGTTCTGTGACTTCACACACCTCCATTCTATGATTTCACACACTTCCATTCTATGACTTCACACCCCTAGATTCTATGACTTCACACACCTCATTTCTGAGTTGACACACCTCCATTCTCTGATTTCACACACCTCCAATCTGACTTCACACACCTCCATTCTATGACTTCACACACCTCCATTCTATGTGTTCACACACCTCCATTCTGACTTCACACACCTCCATTCTATGACTTCACACAGCTAAATTCTGACTTCACACCTCCATTTGTGACTTCACACTCCACAATTTTGACTTAACACACCTCCATTCTGTGACTTCACACACTTCCATTCTTTGACTTCACACACCTCCATTCTGTGACTTCACACACCTCTATTCCATGACTTCACACACCTCCATTCTATGAGATTACACACCACCATTCTATGAGTTCACACACCTACATTGTGACTTCACACACCTCCATTCTATGACTTCACACACCTTCATTTTTTCTTCAGAATCATCCATTCTATGACTTCACACACCTCCATTCTATGATTTCACAAAATTCCATTCTGTGACTTCACACACCTCCATTCTGACTTCACACACCTCCATTCTATGACTTCACCCACTTCCATTCTATGACTTCAAACACCTCCTTTCTGTGACTTCACACACCTCCATTGTGAGTTCACACACCTGCATTCTGTCACTTCACACACCTCCATTCTGTGACTTCACACACCTCCATTCTGTGACTTCACTCACCTCCATTTTTTGAATTCATATACCTCCATTCTTTGACTTCACACACCTCCATTCCATGACTTCACACACCTCCATACCATGAGTTCACACACCTCCATTCTATGAGTTCACACACCACCATTTTGACTTCACACACCTCCATTCTATGACTTCACACACCTTCATTCTTACTTCAGAAACATCCATTCTATGATTTCACCCACCTCCATTCTGTGACTTCACACAGCGCCATTCTGAGTTCACACACCCCCATTCTGTGACTTGACACACCTTCAATCTGTGACTTGACACACCTCCATTCTATTACTTCACACACCTCCATTCTATGACTTCACAAACCTCCAATATATGACTTCACACACCTCCATTCTGTGATTTCACACACCTCCATTCTATGACTTCACACACCTCCATTCTGTGACTTCACACACCTACATTGTGACTTCACAGACCTCCATTCTATGAGTTCACACAAATGCATTGTGAATTCACACACCTCCATTCTATGACTTCACACACCTCCATTCTGACTTCACACACCTCCATTCTGACTTCACACACCTCAATTCTGTGACTTCACACAACTCCATTCTATGATTTCACACCCCTCCATTCTATGACTTCACACACCTCCATTCTATGACTTCACACACCTCCTTTCAGAGTTGACACACCTCCATTCCATGACTTCACACACCCCCAATCTGACTTCACACACCTCCATTCTATGACTTCACACACCTCCATTCTGTGACTTCAAAATCCTCCATTCTATGACTTCACACACCACCATTGTGACTTCACAAACCATCATTCTATGAGTTCACACACCGCCATTCTGACTTCACTCACCTCCATTCTATGACTTCACACAGCTCCATTCTGACTTCACACAGCTCCATTCTATGACTTTGCACACATCTATTCTGACTTCACACACCTCCATTGTGTGACTTCACACACCTCCATTCTATGACTTCACACACCTCCATTCTATAACTTAACACACCTATATTGTGACTTCGCACACCTCCATTTTGACTTCACACGCCCCAGTTCTGTGCCTTCACACACCTCCATTCTATGATTTCACACACTTCCATTCTATGACTTCACACACCTAGATTCTATGACTTCACACACATCATTTCTGAGTTGACACACCTCCATTCTGTAATTTCACACACCTCCAATCTGACTTCACACACCTCCATTCTATGACTTCACACACCTCCATTGTGACTTCACACACCTCCATTCTATGAGTTCACACACCTCCATTCTGAATTCACACACCTCCATTCTGACTTCACACACCTCCATTCTATGACTTCACACAGCTAAATTCTGACTTCACACCTCCATTTGTGACTTCACACTCCACAATTTTGACTTCACACACCTCCATTCTGTGACTTCACACACCTCCATTCTGTGACTTCACACACATCCATTTTGACTTCACACACTTCCATTCCATGACTTCACACACCTCCATTCTGTGACTTCACACACCTCCATTCCATGACTTCACACACCTCCATTCTATGAGATTACACACCACCATTCTATGAGTTCACACACCTACATCGTGACTTCACACACCTCCATTCTATGACTTCACAAACCTCCGTTCTGTGACCTCACACACCTTCATTTTGAGGTCACACACCTCCATTCTCTGACTTCACACACCTCCATTCTGACTTCACACACCTCCATTCTATGACTTCACACACTTCCTTTCTGTGACTTCACACACCTCCATTCTGTGACTTCACACACCTCCATTCTGTGACTTCACACACCTCCATTCAATGACTTCACACAGCTCCATTCTGTGACTTAACACACATCCATTCTGTGACTTCATATACCTCCATTCTATGACTTCACACACCTCCATTCTGTGACTTCACACACCTCCATTCTGGGTTCACACACCTCCAATCACTGACTTCACACCCCTCCATTCTGTGACATCACACACCTCCATTCTATGACTTCACACACCTCCATTCTATGACTTCACACACGTCCATTCTATGATTTTACACACCTCCATTCTGTGACTTCACACACCTCCATTCTATAACTTCACACACCTTCATTCTGTGACTTCACACACCTCCATTCTATGACTTCACACACTTCCATTCTATGACTTCACACACCTCCATTCTGTGACTTCACACACCTCCATTCTATGATTTCACACACCTCCAGTCTGTGACTTCACACACCTCCATTCTATGACTTCACACCCCTCCATTCTATAACTTAACACACCTACACTGTGACTTCACACCTCCATTCTATGAGTTCACACACATGCATTGTGACTTCACACACCTCCATTCTATGACTTTACCCACCAACATTCTGACTTCACACACCTCCATTTTGACTTCACACGCCTCAGTTCTGTGACTTCACACACGTCCATTCTTTGACTTCACACACCTCCATTCTGTGACTTCACACACCTCCATTCCATGACTTCACACACCTCCATTCTATGAGATTACACACCACCATTCTATGAGTTCACACACCTACATTGTGACTTCACACACCTCCATTCTATGACTACACACACTTTCATTATTACTTCAGAATCTTCCATTCTATGACTTCACACACCTCCATTCTATGACTTCACAAACCTCCGTTCTGTGACCTCACACACCTTCATTTTGAGGTCACACACCTCCATTCTGTGACTTCACACACCACCATTCTGACTTCACACACCTCCATTCTGTGACTTAACACACATCCATTCTGTGACTTCATATACCTCCATTCTATGACTTCACACACCTCCATTCTGTGACTTCACACACCTCCATTCTGGGTTCACACACCTCCAATCTGTGACTTCACACCCCTCCATTCTGTGACTTCACACACCTCCATTCTATGACTTCACACACCTCCATTCTATGACTTCACACACGTCCATTCTATGATTTTACACACCTCCATTCTGTGACTTCACACACCTCCATTCTATAACTTCACACACCTCCATTCTGTGACTTCACACACCTCCATTCTATGACTTCACACACCTCCATTCTATGACTTCACACACCTCCATTCTGTGACTTCACACGCCTCCATTCTATGATTTCACACACCTCCATTCTGTGACTTCACACACCTCCATTCTATGACTTCACACACCTCCATTGTATGACTTCACACACCTCCATTCTATAACTTAACACACGTACATTGTGACTTCACACCTCCATTCTATGAGTTCACACACCTGCATTGTGACTTCACACACCTCCATTCTATGACTTCACCCACCAACATTCTGACTTCACACACCTCCATTTTGACTTCACACGCCTCAGTTCTGTGACTTCACACACCTCCATTCTATGATTTCACACACTTCCATTCTATGACTTCACACCCCTAGATTCTATGACTTCACACACCTCATTTCTGAGTTGACACACCTCCATTCTGTGATTTCACACACCTCCAATCTGACTTCACACACCTCCATTCTATGACTTCACACACCTCCATTCTATGTGTTCACACACCTCCATTCTGACTTCACACACCTCCATTCTATGACTTCACACAGCTAAATTCTGACTTCACACCTCCATTTGTGACTTCACACTCCACAATTTTGACTTAACACACCTCCATTCTGTGACTTCACACACTTCCATTCTTTGACTTCACACACCTCCATTCTGTGACTTCACACACCTCTATTCCATGACTTCACACACCTCCATTCTATGAGATTACACACCACCATTCTATGAGTTCACACACCTACATTGTGACTTCACACACCTCCATTCTATGACTTCACACACCTTCATTTTTTCTTCAGAATCATCCATTCTATGACTTCACACACCTCCATTCTATGATTTCACAAAATTCCATTCTGTGACTTCACACACCTCCATTCTGACTTCACACACCTCCATTCTATGACTTCACCCACTTCCATTCTATGACTTCAAACACCTCCTTTCTGTGACTTCACACACCTCCATTGTGAGTTCACACACCTGCATTCTGTCACTTCACACACCTCCATTCTGTGACTTCACACACCTCCATTCTGTGACTTCACTCACCTCCATTTTTTGAATTCATATACCTCCATTCTTTGACTTCACACACCTCCATTCCATGACTTCACACACCTCCATACCATGAGTTCACACACCTCCATTCTATGAGTTCACACACCACCATTTTGACTTCACACACCTCCATTCTATGACTTCACACACCTTCATTCTTACTTCAGAAACATCCATTCTATGATTTCACCCACCTCCATTCTGTGACTTCACACAGCGCCATTCTGAGTTCACACACCCCCATTCTGTGACTTGACACACCTTCAATCTGTGACTTGACACACCTCCATTCTATTACTTCACACACCTCCATTCTATGACTTCACAAACCTCCAATATATGACTTCACACACCTCCATTCTGTGATTTCACACACCTCCATTCTATGACTTCACACACCTCCATTCTGTGACTTCACACACCTACATTGTGACTTCACAGACCTCCATTCTATGAGTTCACACAAATGCATTGTGAATTCACACACCTCCATTCTATGACTTCACACACCTCCATTCTGACTTCACACACCTCCATTCTGACTTCACACACCTCAATTCTGTGACTTCACACAACTCCATTCTATGATTTCACACCCCTCCATTCTATGACTTCACACACCTCCATTCTATGACTTCACACACCTCCTTTCAGAGTTGACACACCTCCATTCCATGACTTCACACACCTCCAATCTGACTTCACACACCTCCATTCTATGACTTCACACACCTCCATTCTGTGACTTCAAAATCCTCCATTCTATGACTTCACACACCACCATTATGACTTCACAAACCATCATTCTATGAGTTCACACACCGCCATTCTGACTTCACTCACCTCCATTCTATGACTTCACACAGCTCTATTCTGACTTCACACAGCTCCATTCTATGACTTTGCACACATCTATTCTGACTTCACACACCTCCATTGTGTGACTTCACACACCTCCATTCTATGACTTCACACACCTCCATTCTATAACTTAACACACCTATATTGTGACTTCGCACACCTCCATTTTGACTTCACACGCCCCAGTTCTGTGCCTTCACACACCTCCATTCTATGATTTCACACACTTCCATTCTATGACTTCACACACCTAGATTCTATGACTTCACACACATCATTTCTGAGTTGACACACCTCCATTCTGTAATTTCACACACCTCCAATCTGACTTCACACACCTCCATTCTATGACTTCACACACCTCCATTGTGACTTCACACACCTCCATTCTATGAGTTCACACACCTCCATTCTGAATTCACACACCTCCATTCTGACTTCACACACCTCCATTCTATGACTTCACACAGCTAAATTCTGACTTCACACCTCCATTTGTGACTTCACACTCCACAATTTTGACTTCACACACCTCCATTCTGTGACTTCACACACCTCCATTCTGTGACTTCACACACATCCATTTTGACTTCACACACTTCCATTCCATGACTTCACACACCTCCATTCTGTGACTTCACACACCTCCATTCCATGACTTCACACACCTCCATTCTATGAGATTACACACCACCATTCTATGAGTTCACACACCTACATCGTGACTTCACACACCTCCATTCTATGACTTCACAAACCTCCGTTCTGTGACCTCACACACCTTCATTTTGAGGTCACACACCTCCATTCTCTGACTTCACACACCTCCATTCTGACTTCACACACCTCCATTCTATGACTTCACACACTTCCTTTCTGTGACTTCACACACCTCCATTCTGTGACTTCACACACCTCCATCCTGTGACTTCACACACCTCCATTCAATGACTTCACACAGCTCCATTCTGTGACTTAACACACATCCATTCTGTGACTTCATATACCTCCATTCTATGACTTCACACACCTCCATTCTGTGACTTCACACACCTCCATTCTGGGTTCACACACCTCCAATCACTGACTTCACACCCCTCCATTCTGTGACATCACACACCTCCATTCTATGACTTCACACACCTCCATTCTATGACTTCACACACGTCCATTCTATGATTTTACACACCTCCATTCTGTGACTTCACACACCTCCATTCTATAACTTCACACACCTTCATTCTGTGACTTCACACACGTCCATTCTATGACTTCACACACTTCCATTCTATGACTTCACACACCTCCATTCTGTGACTTCACACACCTCCATTCTATGATTTCACACACCTCCAGTCTGTGACTTCACACACCTCCATTCTATGACTTCACACCCCTCCATTCTATAACTTAACACACCTACACTGTGACTTCACACCTCCATTCTATGAGTTCACACACATGCATTGTGACTTCACACACCTCCATTCTATGACTTTACCCACCAACATTCTGACTTCACACACCTCCATTTTGACTCACACGCCTCAGTTCTGTGACTTCACACACGTCCATTCTTTGACTTCACACACCTCCATTCTGTGACTTCACACACCTCCATTCCATGACTTCACACACCTCCATTCTATGAGATTACACACCACCATTCTATGAGTTCACACACCTACATTGTGACTTCACACACCTCCATTCTATGACTACACACACTTTCATTATTACTTCAGAATCTTCCATTCTATGACTTCACACACCTCCATTCTATGACTTCACAAACCTCCGTTCTGTGACCTCACACACCTTCATTTTGAGGTCACACACCTCCATTCTGTGACTTCACACACCACCATTCTGACTTCACACACCTCCATTCTGTGACTTAACACACATCCATTCTGTGACTTCATATACCTCCATTCTATGACTTCACACACCTCCATTCTGTGACTTCACACACCTCCATTCTGGGTTCACACACCTCCAATCTGTGACTTCACACCCCTCCATTCTGTGACTTCACACACCTCCATTCTATGACTTCACACACCTCCATTCTATGACTTCACACACGTCCATTCTATGATTTTACACACCTCCATTCTGTGACTTCACACACCTCCATTCTATAACTTCACACACCTCCATTCTGTGACTTCACACACCTCCATTCTATGACTTCACACACCTCCATTCTATGACTTCACACACCTCCATTCTGTGACTTCACACGCCTCCATTCTATGATTTCACACACCTCCATTCTGTGACTTCACACACCTCCATTCTATGACTTCACACACCTCCATTCTATGACTTCACACACCTCCATTCTATAACTTAACACACGTACATTGTGACTTCACACCTCCATTCTATGAGTTCACACACCTGCATTGTGACTTCACACACCTCCATTCTATGACTTCACCCACCAACATTCTGACTTCACACACCTCCATTTTGACTTCACACGCCTCAGTTCTGTGACTTCACACACCTCCATTCTATGATTTCACACACTTCCATTCTATGACTTCACACCCCTAGATTCTATGACTTCACACACCTCATTTCTGAGTTGACACACCTCCATTCTGTGATTTCACACACCTCCAATCTGACTTCACACACCTCCATTCTATGACTTCACACACCTCCATTCTATGTGTTCACACACCTCCATTCTGACTTCACACACCTCCATTCTATGACTTCACACAGCTAAATTCTGACTTCACACCTCCATTTGTGACTTCACACTCCACAATTTTGACTTAACACACCTCCATTCTGTGACTTCACACACTTCCATTCTTTGACTTCACACACCTCCATTCTGTGACTTCACACACCTCTATTCCATGACTTCACACACCTCCATTCTATGAGATTACACACCACCATTCTATGAGTTCACAGACCTACATTGTGACTTCACACACCTCCATTCTATGACTTCACACACCTTCATTTTTTCTTCAGAATCATCCATTCTATGACTTCACACACCTCCATTCTATGATTTCACAAAATTCCATTCTGTGACTTCACACACCTCCATTCTGACTTCACACACCTCCATTCTATGACTTCACCCACTTCCATTCTATGACTTCAAACACCTCCTTTCTGTGACTTCACACACCTCCATTGTGAGTTCACACACCTGCATTCTGTCACTTCACACACCTCCATTCTGTGACTTCACACACCTCCATTCTGTGACTTCACTCACCTCCATTTTTTGAATTCATATACCTCCATTCTTTGACTTCACACACCTCCATTCCATGACTTCACACACCTCCATACCATGAGTTCACACACCTCCATTCTATGAGTTCACACACCACCATTTTGACTTCACACACCTCCATTCTATGACTTCACACACCTTCATTCTTACTTCAGAAACATCCATTCTATGATTTCACCCACCTCCATTCTGTGACTTCACACAGCGCCATTCTGAGTTCACACACCCCCATTCTGTGACTTGACACACCCTCAATCTGTGACTTGACACACCTCCATTCTATTACTTCACACACCTCCATTCTATGACTTCACAAACCTCCAATATATGACTTCACACACCTCCATTCTGTGATTTCACACACCTCCATTCTATGACTTCACACACCTCCATTCTGTGACTTCACACACCTACATTGTGACTTCACAGACCTCCATTCTATGAGTTCACACAAATGCATTGTGAATTCACACACCTCCATTCTATGACTTCACACACCTCCATTCTGACTTCACACACCTCCATTCTGACTTCACACACCTCAATTCTGTGACTTCACACAACTCCATTCTATGATTTCACACCCCTCCATTCTATGACTTCACACACCTCCATTCTATGACTTCACACACCTCCTTTCAGAGTTGACACACCTCCATTCTATGACTTCACACACCTCCAATCTGACTTCACACACCTCCATTCTATGACTTCACACACCTCCCTTCTGTGACTTCAAAATCCTCCATTCTATGACTTCACACACCACCATTGTGACTTCACAAACCATCATTCTATGAGTTCACACACCGCCATTCTGACTTCACTCACCTCCATTCTATGACTTCACACAGCTCCATTCTGACTTCACACAGCTCCATTCTATGACTTTGCACACATCTATTCTGACTTCACACACCTCCATTGTGTGACTTCACACACCTCCATTCTATGACTTCACACACCTCCATTCTATAACTTAACACACCTATATTGTGACTTCGCACACCTCCATTTTGACTTCACACGCCCCAGTTCTGTGCCTTCACACACCTCCATTCTATGATTTCACACACTTCCATTCTATGACTTCACACACCTGGATTCTATGATTTCACACACATCATTTCTGAGTTGACACACCTCCATTCTGTGATTTCACACACCTCCAATCTGACTTCACAAACCTCCATTCTATGACTTCACACACCTCCATTGTGACTTCACACACCTCCATTCTATGAGTTCACACACCTCCATTCTGAATTCACACACCTCCATTCTGACTTCACACACCTCCATTCTATGACTTCACACAGCTAAATTCTGACTTCACACCTCCATTTGTGACTTCACACTCCACAATTTTGACTTCACACACCTCCATTCTGTGACTTCACACACCTCCATTCTGTGACTTCACACACATCCATTTTGACTTCACACACTTCCATTCCATGACTTCACACACCTCCATTCTGTGACTTCACACACCTCCATTCCATGACTTCACACACCTCCATTCTATGAGATTACACACCACCATTCTATGAGTTCACACACCTACATCGTGACTTCACACACCTCCATTCTATGACTTCACAAACCTCCGTTCTGTGAACTCACACACCTTCATTTTGAGGTCAAACACCTCCATTCTCTGACTTCACACACCTCCATTCTGACTTCACACACCTCCATTCTATGACTTCACACACTTCCTTTCTGTGACTTCACACACCTCCATTCTGTGACTTCACACACCTCCATTCTGTGACTTCACACACATCCATTCAATGACTTCACACAGCTCCATTCTGTGACTTAACACACATCCATTCTGTGACTTCATATACCTCCATTCTATGACTTCACACACCTCCATTCTGTGACTTCACACACCTCCATTCTGGGTTCACACACCTCCAATCACTAACTTCACACCCCTCCATTCTGTGACATCACATACCTCCATTCTATGACTTCACACACCTCCATTCTATGACTTCACACATGTCCATTCTATGATTTTACACACCTCCATTCTGTGACTTCACACACCTCTATTCCATGACTTTACACACCTCCATTCTATGAGATTACACACCACCATTCTATGAGTTCACACACCTACATTGTGACTTCACACACCTCCATTCTATGACTTCACACACCTTCATTTTTTCTTCAGAATCATCCATTCTATGACTTCACACACCTCCATTCTATGATTTCACAAAATTCCATTCTGTGACTTCACACACCTCCATTCTGACTTCACACACCTCCATTCTATGACTTCACCCACTTCCATTCTATGACTTCAAACACCTCCTTTCTGTGACTTCACACACCTCCATTGTGAGTTCACACACCTGCATTCTGTCACTTCACACACCTCCATTCTGTGACTTCACACACCTCCATTCTGTGACTTCACTCACCTCCATTTTTTGAATTCATATACCTCCATTCTTTGACTTCACACACCTCCATTCCATGACTTCACACACCTCCATACCATGAGTTCACACACCTCCATTCTATGAGTTCACACACCACCATTTTGACTTCACACACCTCCATTCTATGACTTCACACACCTTCATTCTTACTTCAGAAACATCCATTCTATGATTTCACCCACCTCCATTCTGTGACTTCACACAGCGCCATTCTGAGTTCACACACCCCCATTCTGTGACTTGACACACCTTCAATCTGTGACTTGACACACCTCCATTCTATTACTTCACACACCTCCATTCTATGACTTCACAAACCTCCAATATATGACTTCACACACCTCCATTCTGTGATTTCACACACCTCCATTCTATGACTTCACACACCTCCATTCTGTGACTTCACACACCTACATTGTGACTTCACAGACCTCCATTCTATGAGTTCACACAAATGCATTGTGAATTCACACACCTCCATTCTATGACTTCACACACCTCCATTCTGACTTCACACACCTCCATTCTGACTTCACACACCTCAATTCTGTGACTTCACACAACTCCATTCTATGATTTCACACCCCTCCATTCTATGACTTCACACACCTCCATTCTATGACTTCACACACCTCCTTTCAGAGTTGACACACCTCCATTCTATGACTTCACACACCTCCAATCTGACTTCACACACCTCCATTCTATGACTTCACACACCTCCCTTCTGTGACTTCAAAATCCTCCATTCTATGACTTCACACACCACCATTGTGACTTCACAAACCATCATTCTATGAGTTCACACACCGCCATTCTGACTTCACTCACCTCCATTCTATGACTTCACACAGCTCCATTCTGACTTCACACAGCTCCATTCTATGACTTTGCACACATCTATTCTGACTTCACACACCTCCATTGTGTGACGTCACACACCTCCATTCTATGACTTCACACACCTCCATTCTATAACTTAACACACCTATATTGTGACTTCGCACACCTCCATTTTGACTTCACACGCCCCAGTTCTGTGCCTTCACACACCTCCATTCTATGATTTCACACACTTCCATTCTATGACTTCACACACCTGGATTCTATGATTTCACACACATCATTTCTGAGTTGACACACCTCCATTCTGTGATTTCACACACCTCCAATCTGACTTCACAAACCTCCATTCTATGACTTCACACACCTCCATTGTGACTTCACACACCTCCATTCTATGAGTTCACACACCTCCATTCTGAATTCACACACCTCCATTCTGACTTCACACACCTCCATTCTATGACTTCACACAGCTAAATTCTGACTTCACACCTCCATTTGTGACTTCACACTCCACAATTTTGACTTCACACACCTCCATTCTGTGACTTCACACACCTCCATTCTGTGACTTCACACACATCCATTTTGACTTCACACACTTCCATTCCATGACTTCACACACCTCCATTCTGTGACTTCACACACCTCTATTCCATGACTTCACACACCTCCATTCTATGAGATTACACACCACCATTCTATGAGTTCACACACCTACATCGTGACTTCACACACCTCCATTCTATGACTTCACAAACCTCCGTTCTGTGACCTCACACACCTTCATTTTGAGGTCAAACACCTCCATTCTCTGACTTCACACACCTCCATTCTGACTTCACACACCTCCATTCTATGACTTCACACACTTCCTTTCTGTGACTTCACACACCTCCATTCTGTGACTTCACACACCTCCATTCTGTGACTTCACACACATCCATTCAATGACTTCACACAGCTCCATTCTGTGACTTAACACACATCCATTCTGTGACTTCATATACCTCCATTCTATGACTTCACACACCTCCATTCTGTGACTTCACACACCTCCATTCTGGGTTCACACACCTCCAATCACTAACTTCACACCCCTCCATTCTGTGACATCACATACCTCCATTCTATGACTTCACACACCTCCATTCTATGACTTCACACATGTCCATTCTATGATTTTACACACCTCCATTCTGTGACTTCACACACCTCTATTCCATGACTTCACACACCTCCATTCTATGAGATTACACACCACCATTCTATGAGTTCACACACCTACATTGTGACTTCACACAACTCCATTCTATGACTTCACACACCTTCATTTTTTCTTCAGAATCATCCATTCTATGACTTCACACACCTCCATTCTATGATTTCACAAAATTCCATTCTGTGACTTCACACACCTCCATTCTGACTTCACACACCTCCATTCTATGACTTCACCCACTTCCATTCTATGACTTCAAACACCTCCTTTCTGTGACTTCACACACCTCCATTGTGAGTTCACACACCTGCATTCTGTCACTTCACACACCTCCATTCTGTGACTTCACACACCTCAATTCTGTGACTTCACTCACCTCCATTTTTTGAATTCATATACCTCCATTCTTTGAATTCACACACCTCCATTCCATGACTTCACACACCTCCATACCATGAGTTCACACACCTCCATTCTATGAGTTCACACACCACCATTTTGACTTCACACACCTCCATTCTATGACTTCACACACCTTCATTCTTACTTCAGAAACATCCATTCTATGACTTCACACACCTCCATTCTGTGACTTCACACAGCGCCATTCTGAGTTCACACACCCCCATTCTGTGACTTGACACACCTTCAATCTGTGACTTGACACACCTCCATTCTATTACTTCACACACCTCCATTCTATGACTTCACTAACCTCCAATATATGACTTCACACACCTCCATTCTGTGACTTCACACACCTCCATTCTATGACTTCACACACCTCCATTCTGTGACTTCACACACCTACATTGTGACTTCACAGACCTCCATTCTATGAGTTCACACAAATGCATTGTGAATTCACACACCTCCATTCTATGACTTCACACACCTCCATTCTGACTTCACACACCACCATTCTGACTTCACACACCTCAATTCTGTGACTTCACACAACTCCATTCTATGATTTCACACCCCTCCATTCTATGACTTCACACACCTCCATTCTATGACTTCACACACCTCCTTTCTGAGTTGACACACCTCCATTCTATGACTTCACACACCTCCAATCTGACTTCACACACCTCCATTCTATGACTTCACACACCTCCATTCTGTGACTTCAAAATCCTCCATTCTATGACTTCACACACCACCATTGTGACTTCACAAACCATCATTCTATGAGTTCACACACCGCCATTCTGACTTCACTCACCTCCATTCTATGACTTCACACAGCTCCATTCTGACTTCACACAGCTCCATTCTATGACTTTGCACACATCTATTCTGACTTCACACACCTCCATTGTGTGACTTCACACACCTCCATTCTATGACTTCACACACCTCCATTCTATAACTTAACACACCTATATTGTGACTTCGCACACCTCCATTTTGACTTCACACGCCCCAGTTCTGTGCCTTCACACACCTCCATTCTATGATTTCACACACTTCCATTCTATGACTTCACACACCTAGATTCTATGACTTCACACACATCATTTCTGAGTTGACACACCTCCATTCTGTGATTTCACACACCTCCAATCTGACTTCACACACCTCCATTCTATGACTTCACACACCTCCATTGTGACTTCACACACCTCCATTCTATGAGTTCACACACCTCCATTCTGAATTCACACACCTCCATTCTGACTTCACACACCTCCATTCTATGACTTCACACAGCTAAATTCTGACTTCACACCTCCATTTGTGACTTCACACTCCACAATTTTGACTTCACACACCTCCATTCTGTGACTTCACACACCTCCATTCTGTGACTTCACACACATCCATTTTGACTTCACACACTTCCATTCCATGACTTCACACACCTCCATTCTGTGACTTCACACACCTCCATTCTATGAGATTACACACCACCATTCTATGAGTTCACACACCTACATCGTGACTTCACACACCTCCATTCTATGACTTCACAAACCTCCGTTCTGTGACCTCACACACCTTCATTTTGAGGTCACACACCTCCATTCTCTGACTTCACACACCTCCATTCTGACTTCACACACCTCCATTCTATGACTTCACACACTTCCTTTCTGTGACTTCACACACCTCCATTCTGTGACTTCACACACCTCCATTCTGTGACTTCACACACATCCATTCAATGACTTCACACAGCTCCATTCTGTGACTTAACACACATCCATTCTGTGACTTCATATACCTCCATTCTATGACTTCACACACCTCCATTCTGTGACTTCACACACCTCCATTCTGGGTTCACACACCTCCAATCACTGACTTCACACCCCTCCATTCTGTGACATCACATACCTCCATTCTATGACTTCACACACCTCCATTCTATGACTTCACACACGTCCATTCTATGATTTTACACACCTCCATTCTGTGACTTCACACACCTCCATTCTATAACTTCACACACCTCCATTCTATAACTTAACACACCTACATTGTGACTTCACACCTCCATTCTATGAGTTCACACACATGCATTGTGACTTCACACACCCCCATTCTATGACTTTACCCACCAACATTCTGACTTCACACACCTCCATTTTGACTTCACACGCCTCAGTTCTGTGACTTCACACACGTCCATTCTTTGACTTCACACACCTCCATTCTGTGACTTCACACACCTCCATGCCATGACTTCACACACCTCCATTCTATGAGATTACACACCACCATTCTATGAGTTCACACACCTACATTGTGACTTCACACACCTCCATTCTATGACTACACACACCTTCATTATTACTTCAGAATCATCCATTCTATGACTTCACAAACCTCCATTCTATGACTTCACAAACCTCCGTTCTGTGACCTCACACACCTTCATTTTGAGGTCACACACCTCCATTCTGTGACTTCACACACCTCCATTCTGACTTCACACACCTCCATTCTGTGACTTAACACACATCCATTCTGTGACTTCATACACCTCCATTCTATGACTTCACACACCTCCATTCTGTGACTTCACACACCTCCATTCTGGGTTCACACACGTCCAATCTGTGACTTCACACCCCTCCATTCTGTGACTTCACACACCTCCATTCTATGACTTCACACACCTCCATTCTATGACTTCACACACGTCCATTCTATGATTTTACACACCTCCATTCTGTGACTTCACACACCTCCATTCTATAACTTCACACACCTCCATTCTGTGACTTCACACACCTCCATTCTATGACTTCACACACCTCCATTCTATGACTTCACACACCTCCATTCTGTGACTTCACACGCCTCCATTCTATGATTTCACACACCTCCATTCTGTGACTTCACACACCTCCATTCTATGACTTCACACACCTCCATTCTATGACTTCACACACCTCCATTCTATAACTTAACACACGTACATTGTGACTTCACACCTCCATTCTATGAGTTCACACACCTGCATTGTGACTTCACACACCTCCATTCTATGACTTCACCCACCAACATTCTGACTTCACACACCTCCATTCCATGACTTCACACACCTCCATACCATGAGTTCACACGCCTCCATTCTATGAGTTCACACACCACCATTTTGACTTCACACACCTCCATTCTATGACTTCACACACCTTCATTCTGTGACTTCACACACCTCCATTCTGACTTCACACACGTCCATTCTTTGACTTCACACTCCTCCATTCCATGACTTCACACACCTCCATACCATGAGTTCACACACCTCCATTCTATGAGTTCACACACCACCATTTTGACTTCACACACCTCCATTCTATGACTTCACACACCTTCATTCTTACTTCAGAAACATCCATTCTATGACTTCACACACCTCCATTCTGTGACTTCACACACCGCCATTCTGAGTTCACACACCCCCATTCTGTGTCTTGACACACCTTCAATCTGTGACTTGACACACCTCCATTCTATTACTTCACACACCTCCATTCTATGACTTCACAAACCTCCAATATATGACTTCACACACCTCCATTCTGTGACTTCACACACCTCCATTCTATGACTTCACACACCTCCATTCTGTGACTTCACACACCTACATTGTGACTTCACAGACCTCCATTCTCTGAGTTCACACAAATGCATTGTGAATTCACACACCTCCATTCTATGACTTCACACACCTCCATTCTGACTTCACACACCTCTATTCTGACTTCACACACCTCAATTCTGTGACTTCACACAACTCCATTCTATGATTTCACACCCCTCCATTCTATGACTTAACACACCTCCATTCTATGACTTCACACACCTCCTTTCTGTGTTGACACACCTCCATTCTATGACTTCACACACCTCCAATCTGACTTCACACACCTCCATTCTATGACTTCACACACCTCCATTCTGTGACTTCAAAAACCTCCATTCTATGACTTCACACACCTCCATTGTGACTTCACAAACCATCATTCTATGAGTTCACACACCGCCATTCTGACTTCACTCACCTCCATTCTATGACTTCACACAGCTCCATTCTGACTTCACACAGCTCCATTCTATGACTTTGCACACATCTATTCTGACTTCACACACCTCCATTGTGTGACTTCACACACCTCCATTCTATGACTTCACACACCTCCATTCTATAACTTAACACACCTATATTGTGACTTCGCACACCTCCATTTTGACTTCACACGCCCCAGTTCTGTGGCTTCACACACCTCCATTCTATGATTTCACACACTTCCATTCTATGACTTCACACACCTAGATTTTATGACTTCACACACATCATTTCTGAGTTGACACACCTCCATTCTGTGATTTCACACACCTCCAATCTGACTTCACACACCTCCATTCTATGACTTCACACACCTCCATTGTGACTTCACACACCTCCATTATATGAGTTCACACACCTCCATTCTGAATTCACACACCTCCATTCTGACTTCACACACCTCCATTCTATGACTTCACACAGCTAAATTCTGACTTCACACCTCCATTTGTGACTTCACACTCCACAATTTTGACTTCACACACCTCCATTCTGTGACTTCACACACCTCCATTCTGTGACTTCACACACATCCATTTTGACTTCACACACTTCCATTCCATGACTTCACACACCTCCATTCTGTGAGTTCACACACCTCCATTCCATAACTTCACACACCTCCATTCTATGAGATTACACACCACCATTCTATGAGTTCACACACCTACATTGTGAATTCACACACCTCCATTCTATGACTTCACAAACCTCCGTTCTGTGAGCTCACACACCTTCATTTTGAGGTCACACACCTCCATTCTCTGACTTCAGACACCTCCATTCTGACTTCACACACCTCCATTCTATGACTTCACACACTTCCTTTCTGTGACTTCACACAACTCCATTCTGTGACTTCACACACCTCCATTCTGTGACTTCACACACCTCCATTCTATGACTTCACACAGCTCCATTCTGTGACTTAACACACATCCATTCTGTGACTTCATATACCTCCATTCTATGACTTCACACACCTCCATTCTGTGACTTCTCACACCTCCATTCTGGGTTCACACACCTCCAATCACTGACTTCACACCCCTCCATTCTGTGACATCACACACCTCCATTCTATGACTTCACACACCTCCATTCTATGACTTCACACACGTCCATTCTATGATTTTACACACCTCCATTCTGTGACTTCACACACCTCCATTCTATAACTTCACACACCTTCATTCTGTGACTTCACACACCTCCATTCTATGACTTCACACACCTCCATTCTATGACTTCACACACCTCCATTCTGTGACTTCACACACCTCCATTCTATGATTTCACACACCTCCAGTCTGTGACTTCACACACCTCCATTCTATGACTTCACACCCCTCCATTCTATAACTTAACACACCTACATTGTGACTTCACACCTCCATTCTATGAGTTCACACACATGCATTGTGACTTCACACACCTCCATTCTATGACTTTACCCACCAACATTCTGACTTCACACACCTCCATTTTGACTTCACACGCCTCAGTTCTGTGACTTCACACACGTCCATTCTTTGACTTCACACACCTCCATTCTGTGACTTCACACACCTCCATGCCATGACTTCACACACCTCCATTCTATGAGATTACACACCACCATTCTATGAGTTCACACACCTACATTGTGACTTCACACACCTCCATTCTATGACTACACACACCTTCATTATTACTTCAGAATCATCCATTCTATGACTTCACAAACCTCCATTCTATGACTTCACAAACCTCCGTTCTGTGACCTCACACACCTTCATTTTGAGGTCACACACCTCCATTCTGTGACTTCACACACCTCCATTCTGACTTCACACACCTCCATTCTGTTACTTAACACACATCCATTCTGTGACTTCATACACCTCCATTCTATGACTTCACACACCTCCATTCTGTGACTTCACACACCTCCATTCTGGGTTCACACACCTCCAATCTGTGACTTCACACCCCTCCATTCTGTGACTTCACACACCTCCATTCTATGACTTCACACACCTCCATTCTATGACTTCACACACGTCCATTCTATGATTTTACACACCTCCATTCTGTGACTTCACACACCTCCATTCTATAACTTCACACACCTCCATTCTGTGACTTCACACACCTCCATTCTATGACTTCACACACCTCCATTCTATGACTTCACACACCTCCATTCTGTGACTTCACACGCCTCCATTCTATGATTTCACACACCTCCATTCTGTGACTTCACACACCTCCATTCTATGACTTCACACACCTCCATTCTATGACTTCACACACCTCCATTCTATAACTTAACACACGTACATTGTGACTTCACACCTCCATTCTATGAGTTCACACACCTGCATTGTGACTTCACACACCTCCATTCTATGACTTCACCCACCAACATTCTGACTTCACACACCTCCATTTTGACTTCACACGCCTCAGTTCTGTGACTTCACACACCCCCATTCTATGATTTCACACACTTCCATTCTATGACTTCACACCCCTAGATTCTATGACTTCACACACCTCATTTCTGAGTTGACACACCTCCATTCTGTGATTTCACACACCTCCAATCTGACTTCACACACCTCCATTCTATGACTTCACACACCTCCGTTGTGACTTCACACACTTCCATTCTATGTGTTCACACACCTCCATTCTGACTTCACACACCTCCATTCTATGACTTCACACAGCTAAATTCTGACTTCACACCTCCATTTGTGACTTCACACTCCACAATTTTGACTTAACACACCTCCATTCTGTGACTTCACACACTTCCATTCTTTGACTTCACACACCTCCATTCTGTGACTTCACACACCTCTATTCCATGACTTCACACACC
Organism: Megascapheus bottae; assembly: GCA_024803745.1. Classification (NCBI taxonomy): domain Eukaryota; kingdom Metazoa; phylum Chordata; class Mammalia; order Rodentia; family Geomyidae; genus Megascapheus; species Megascapheus bottae. The sequence continues at coordinate 30,246 of JANJXV010001146.1, forward strand.
TCCATTCTATGAGATTACACACCACCATTCTATGAGTTCACACACCTACATTGTGACTTCACACACCTCCATTCTATGACTTCACACACCTTCATTTTTTCTTCAGAATCATCCATTCTATGACTTCACACACCTCCATTCTATGATTTCTTAAAATTCCATTCTGTGACTTCACACACCTCCATTCTGACTTCACACACCTCCATTCTATGACTTCACCCACTTCCATTCTATGACTTCAAACACCTCCTTTCTGTGACTTCACCACCTCCATTGTGAGTTCACACACCTGCATTCTGTCACTTCACACACCTCCATTCTGTGACTTCACACACCTCAATTCTGTGACTTCACTCACCTCCATTTTTTGAATTCATATACCTCCATTCTTTGAATTCACACACCTCCATTCCATGACTTCACACACCTCCATACCATGAGTTCACACACCTCCATTCTATGAGTTCACACACCACCATTTTGACTTCACACACCTCCATTCTATGACTTCACACACCTTCATTCTTACTTCAGAAACATCCATTCTATGACTTCACACACCTCCATTCTGTGACTTCACACAGCGCCATTCTGAGTTCACACACCCCCATTCTGTGACTTGACACACCTTCAATCTGTGACTTGACACACCTCCATTCTATTACTTCACACACCTCCATTCTATGACTTCACTAACCTCCAATATATGACTTCACACACCTCCATTCTGTGACTTCACACACCTCCATTCTATGACTTCACACACCTCCATTCTGTGACTTCACACACCTACATTGTGACTTCACAGACCTCCATTCTATGAGTTCACACAAATGCATTGTGAATTCACACACCTCCATTCTATGACTTCACACACCTCCATTCTGACTTCACACACCTCCATTCTGACTTCACACACCTCAATTCTGTGACTTCACACAACTCCATTCTATGATTTCACACCCCTCCATTCTATGACTTCACACACCTCCATTCTATGACTTCACACACCTCCTTTCTGAGTTGACACACCTCCATTCTATGACTTCACACACCTCCAATCTGACTTCACACACCTCCATTTTGTGACTTCAAAATCCTCCATTCTATGACTTCACACACCACCATTGTGACTTCACAAACCATCATTCTATGAGTTCACACACCGCCATTCTGACTTCACTCACCTCCATTCTATGACTTCACACAGCTCCATTCTGACTTCACACAGCTCCATTCTATGACTTTGCACACATCTATTCTGACTTCACACACCTCCATTGTGTGACTTCACACACCTCCATTCTATGACTTCACACACCTCCATTCTATAACTTAACACACCTATATTGTGACTTCGCACACCTCCATTTTGACTTCACACGCCCCAGTTCTGTGCCTTCACACACCTCCATTCTATGATTTCACACACTTCTATTCTATGACTTCACACACCTAGATTCTATGACTTCACACACATCATTTCTGAGTTGACACACCTCCATTCTGTGATTTCACACACCTCCAATCTGACTTCACACACCTCCATTCTATGACTTCACACACCTCCATTGTGACTTCACACACCTCCATTCTATGAGTTCACACACCTCCATTCTGAATTCACACACCTCCATTCTGACTTCACACACCTCCATTCTATGACTTCACACAGCTAAATTCTGACTTCACACCTCCATTTGTGACTTCACACTCCACAATTTTGACTTCACACACCTCCATTCTGTGACTTCACACACCTCCATTCTGTGACTTCACACACATCCATTTTGACTTCACAGACTTCCATTCCATGACTTCACACACCTCCATTCTGTGACTTCACACACCTCCATTCCATGACTTCACACACCTCCATTCTATGAGATTACACACCACCATTCTATGAGTTCACACACCTACATTGTGACTTCACACACCTCCATTCTATGACTTCACAAACCTCCGTTCTGTGACCTCACACACCTTCATTTTGAGGTCACACACCTCCATTCTCTGACTTCACACACCTCCATTCTGACTTCACACACCTCCATTCTATGACTTCACACACTTCCTTTCTGTGACTTCACACACCTCCATTCTGTGACTTCACACACCTCCATTCTGTGACTTCACACACCTCCATTCTATGACTTCACACAGCTCCATTCTGTGACTTAACACACATCCATTCTGTGACTTCATATACCTCCATTCTATGACTTCACACACCTCCATTCTGTGACTTCACACACCTCCATTCTGGGTTCACACACCTCCAATCACTGACTTCACACCCCTCCATTCTCTGACATCACACACCTCCATTCTATGACTTCACACACCTCCATTCTATCACTTCACACACGTCCATTCTATGATTTTACACACCTCCATTCTGTGACTTCACACAACTCCATTCTATAACTTCACACACCTTCATTCTGTGACTTCACAAACCTCCATTCTATGACTTCACACACCTCCATTCTATGACTTCACTCACCTCCATTCTTTGACTTCACACACCTCCATTCTATGATTTCACACACCTCCAGTCTGTGACTTCACACACCTCCATTCTATGACTTCACACCCCTCCATTCTATAACTTAACACACCTACATTGTGACTTCACACCTCCATTCTATGAGTTCACACACATGCATTGTGACTTCACACACCTCCATTCTATGACTTTACCCACCAACATTCTGACTTCACACACCTCCATTTTGACTTCACACGCCTCAGTTCTGTGACTTCACACACGTCCATTCTTTGACTTCACACATCTCCATTCTGTGACTTCACACACCTCCATGCCATGACTTCACACACCTCCATTCTATGAGATTACACACCACCATTCTATGAGTTCACACACCTACATTGTGACTTCACACACCTCCATTCTATGACTACACACACCTTCATTATTACTTCAGAATCATCCATTCTATGACTTCACACACCTCCATTCTATGACTTCACAAACCTCCGTTCTGTGACCTCACACACCTTCATTTTGTGGTCACACACCTCCATTCTGTGACTTCACACACCTCCATTCTGACTTAACACACCTCCACTCTGTGACTTAACACACATCCATTCTGTGACTTCATACACCTCCATTCTATGACTTCACACACCTCCATTCTGTGACTTCACACACCTCCATTCTGGGTTCACACACCTCCAATCTGTGACTTCACACCCCTCCATTCTGTGACTTCACACACCTCCATTCTATGACTTCACACACCTCCATTCTATGACTTCACACACGTCCATTCTTTGATTTTACACACCTCCATTCTGTGACTTCACACACCTCCATTCTATAACTTCACACACCTCCATTCTGTGACTTCACACACCTCCATTCTATGACTTCACACACCTCCATTCTATGACTTCACACACCTCCATTCTGTGACTTCACACGCCTCCATTCTATGATTTCACACACCTCCGTTCTGTGACTTCACACACCTCCATTCTATGACTTCACACACCTCCATTCTATGACTTCACACACCTCCATTCTATAACTTAACACACGTACATTGTGACTTCACACCTCCATTCTATGAGTTCACACACCTGCATTGTGACTTCACACACCTCCATTCTATGACTTCACCCACCAACATTCTGACTTCACACACCTCCATTTTGACTTCACACGCCTCAGTTCTGTGACTTCACACACCTCCATTCTATGATTTCACACACTTCCATTCTATGACTTCACACCCCTAGATTCTATGAGTTCACACACCTCATTTCTGAGTTGACACACCTCCATTCTGTGATTTCACACACCTCCAATCTGACTTCACACACCTGCATTCTATGACTTCACACACCTCCGTTGTGACTTCACACACCTCCATTCTATGTGTTCACACACCTCCATTCTGACTTCACACACCTCCATTCTATGACTTCACACAGCTAAATTCTGACTTCACACCTCCATTTGTGACTTCACACTCCACAATTTTGACTTAACACACCTCCATTCTGTGACTTCACACACTTCCATTCTTTGACTTCACACACCTCCATTCTGTGACTTCACACACCTCTATTCCATGACTTCACACACCTCCATTCTATGAGATTACACACCACCATTCTATGAGTTCACACACCTACATTGTGACTTCACACACCTCCATTCTATGACTTCACACACCTTCATTTTTTCTTCAGAATCATCCATTCTATGACTTCACACACCTCCATTCTATCATTTCACAAAATTCCATTCTGTGACTTCACACACCTCCATTCTGACTTCACACACCTCCATTCTATGACTTCACCCACTTCCATTCTATGACTTCAAACACCTCCTTTCTGTGACTTCACACACCTCCATTGTGAGTTCACACACCTGCATTCTGTCACTTCACACACCTCCATTCTGTGACTTCACACACCTCCATTCTGTGACTTCACTCACCTCCATTTTTTGGATTCACATACCTCCATTCTTTGACTTCACACACCTCCATTCCATGACTTCACACACCTCCATATCATGAGTTCACACACCTCCATTCTATGAGTTCACACACCACCATTTTGACTTCACACACCTCCATTCTATGACTTCACACACCTTCATTCTTACTTCAGAAACATCCATTCTATGACTTCACACACCTCCATTCTGTGACTTCACACACCGCCATTCTGAGTTCACACACCCCCATTCTGTGACTTGACACACCTTCAATCTGTGACTTGACACACCTCCATTCTATTACTTCACACACCTCCATTCTATGACTTCACAAACCTCCAATATATGACTTCACACACCTCCATTCTGTGACTTCACACACCTCCATTCTATGACTTCACACACCTCCATTCTGTGACTTCACACACCTACATTGTGACTTCACAGACCTCCATTCTATGAGTTCACACAAATGCATTGTGAATTCACACACCTCCATTCTATGACTTCACACACCTCCATTCTGACTTCACACACCTCCATTCTGACTTCACACACCTCAATTCTGTGACTTCACACAACTCCATTCTATGATTTCACAACCCTCCATTCTATGACTTCACACACCTCCATTCTATGACTTCACACACCTCCTTTCTGAGTTGACACACCTCCATTCTATGACTTCACACACCTCCAATCTGACTTCACACACCTCCATTCTATGACTTCACACACCTCCATTCTGTGACTTCAAAAACCTCCATTCTATGACTTCACACACCTCCATTGTGACTTCACAAACCATCATTCTATGAGTTCACACACCACCATTCTGACTTCACTCACCTCCATTCTATGACTTCACACAGCTCCATTCTGACTTCACACAGCTCCATTCTATGACTTTGCACACATCTATTCTGACTTCACACACCTCCATTGTGTGACTTCACACACCTCCATTCTATGACTTCACACACCTCCATTCTATAACTTAACACACCTATATTGTGACTTCGCACACCTCCATTTTGACTTCACACGCCCCAGTTCTGTGCCTTCACACACCTCCATTCTATGATTTCACACACTTCCATTCTATGACTTCACACACCTAGATTCTATGACTTCACACACATCATTTCTGAGTTGACACACCTCCATTCTGTGATTTCACACACCTCCAATCTGACTTCACACACCTCCATTCTATGACTTCACACACCTCCATTGTGACTTCACACACCTCCATTCTATGAGTTCACACACCTCCATTCTGAATTCACACACCTCCATTCTGACTTCACACACCTCCATTCTATGACTTCACACAGCTAAATTCTGACTTCACACCTCCATTTGTGACTTCACACTCCACAATTTTGACTTCACACACCTCCATTCTGTGACTTCACACACCTCCATTCTGTGACTTCACACACATCCATTTTGACTTCACACACTTCCATTCCATGACTTCACACACCTCCATTCTGTGACTTCACACACCTGCATTCTATGACCTCACACACCTCCATTCTATGACGTCGCACACCTGCATTGTGACTTCACACACCTCCATTCTATGAGTTCACACACCTCCATTCTGACTTCACACACCTCCATTCTATGACTTCACACACCTCCATTCTGACTTCACACACCTCAATTCTATGACTTCACACAACTCCATCTGACTTCACACACCTCCATTCCATGACTTCACACACCTCCATTCGATGACTTCACACACCTCCATTCTTTGACTGCATGCACCTCCATTCTATGAGTTCACACACCTCCATTCTGTGACTTCACACACCTTTATTGTTTGACTTCACACACCTCCATTCTTTGACTTCACACACTCCATTCCATGAAATCACACACCTCCATTCTATGAGTTCACACACCTCCATTCTATGATTCACACACCTCCATTTTGACTTCACACACCTCCATTCTTTGACTTCATACACCTTCGTTCTCACTTCAGAAACATCCATTCTATGACTTCAGGCACCTCCATTCTATGACTTTACAAACCTCCGTTCTCTGACCACACACCTCCATTCTGAGTTCCCACACCTCCATTCTGTGACTTCACTCACCTCCATCCTGATTTCACACACCTCCATTATGACTTCACAAACCTCAATTCTTTGACTTCACACACATCCATTCTATGATTTCACACTCTTCCCTTCTATGATTTCACACACCTCCATTCTATGACTTCACACACCCCATTTCTGAGTTGACACACCTCCATTCTGTGATTTCACACACCTCCAATTTGACTTCACACACCCCCATTATATGAGTTCACACACCCCCATTGTGACTTCACACACTCCATTCTATGGGTTCACACAACTCCATTCTGACTTCACAGACCTCCATTCTATGGCTTCACACAGCTGCATTCTGACTCCAGACACCTCCATTTGTGACTTCACACACCACAATTGTGACTTCAAACACCTTCATTCTGTGACTTCACACACCTCCATTCTGTGATTTCACACACCTCCATTTTGAATTCACACACTTCCATTCTTTGAATTAACACACCTGCATTCTGTGACTTCACACACCACCATTGTTTTACTTCACAACCTATATTCTTGGACTTCACACACCTCCATTCCATGACTTCACACATCTCCATTTTATGAGTTCACACACCTTCATTCTACTTCAGAAACATCCATACTATGACTTCACACACCTCCATTCTATGACTTCACAAACCTCCATTCTTTGACTTTACACACCACCATTGTGAGTTCACACACCTCCATTCTGTGACTTCACACACCTCCATTCTGTGACTTCACACACCTCCATTCTGTGACTTCACACACCTCCATTCTTTGATTTCTCACACCTCCATTCTATTAATTCACACACCTCCATTCTGTGACTTCCTACAACTCCATTCTATGACTTCCCACACCTCCATTCTGTCACTTCACAAACCTCCATTCTGAGTTCACACACCTCAGTTCCGTGACTTCACACACCTAAATTCTCACTTCACACACCTCCATTCTATGACTTCACACAATTCCATTCTATGACTTCACACACCTCCAATCTTTGACTTCACACACCTCCATGGTGAATTCACACACCTTCATTCTGTGACTTCACACACCTCCATTCTGTGACTTCACACAACTCCATCCTATGATTTCTCACACCTCCATTCTATTAATTCACACACCTCCATTCTGTGACTTCACACAACTCCATTCTATGACTTCACACACTTCCTTTCTGTGACTTCACACACCTCCATTCTGTGACTTCACACACCTCCATTCTGTGACTTCACACACCTCCATTCTATGACTTCACACAGCTCCATTCTGTGACTTAACACACATCCATTCTGTGACTTCATATACCTCCATTCTATGACTTCACACACCTCCATTCTGTGACTTCACACACCTCCATTCTGGGTTCACACACCTCCAATCACTGACTTCACACCCCTCCATTCTGTGACATCACACACCTCCATTCTATGACTTCACACACCTCCATTCTATGACTTCACACACGTCCATTCTATGATTTTACACACCTCCATTCTGTGACTTCACACACCTCCATTCTATAACTTCACACACCTTCATTCTGTGACTTCACACACCTCCATTCTATGACTTCACACACCTCCATTCTATGACTTCACACACCTCCATTCTGTGACTTCACACACCTCCATTCTATGATTTCACACACCTCCAGTCTGTGACTTCACACACCTCCATTCTATGACTTCACACCCCTCCATTCTATAACTTAACACACCTACATTGTGACTTCACACCTCCATTCTATGAGTTCACACACATGCATTGTGACTTCACACACCTCCATTCTATGACTTTACCCACCAACATTCTGACTTCACACACCTCCATTTTGACTTCACACGCCTCAGTTCTGTGACTTCACACACGTCCATTCTTTGACTTCACACACCTCCATTCTGTGACTTCACACACCTCCATTCCATGACTTCACACACCTCCATTCTATGAGATTACACACCACCATTTTATGAGTTAACACACCTACATTGTGACTTCACACACCTCCATTCTATGACTTCACAAACCTCCGTTCTGTGACCTCACACACCTTCATTTTTTGGTCACACACCTCCATTCTCTGACTTCACACACCTCCATTCTGACTTCACACACCTCCATTCTATGAGTTCACACACTTCCTTTCTGTGACTTCACACACCTCCATTCTGTGACTTCACACACCTCCATTCTGTGACTTCACACACCTCCATTCTATGACTTCACACAGTTCCATTCTGTGACTTCACACACCTCCATTCTGGATTCACACACCTCCAATCACTGACTTCACACCCCTCCGTTCTGTGACATCACACACCTCCATTCTATGACTTCACACACCTCCATTCTATGACTTCACACACCATCATTCTATGACTTCACACACCTCCATTCTGTGACTTCACACACCTCCATTCTATGATTTCACACACCTCCAGTCTGTGACTTCACACACCTCCATTCTATGACTTCACACCCCTCCATTGTATGACTTTACCCACCAACATTCTGACTTCACACACCTCCATTTTGACTTCATACGCCTCAGTTCTGTGATTTCACACACCTCCATTCTATGATTTCACACACTTCCATTCTATGACTTCACACACCTAGATTCTATGACTTCACGCACCTCATTTCTGAGTTGACACACCTCCATTCTGTGATTTCACACACCTCCAATCTGACTTCACACACCTCCATTCTATGACTTCACACACCTCCATTGTGACTTCACACACCTCCATTCTATGAGCTCACACACCTCCATTCTGACTTCACACACCTCCATTCTATGACTTCACACAGCGAAATTCTGACTTCACACCTCCATTTGTGACTTCACACTCCACAATTTTGACTTCACACACCTCCATTCTGTGACTTCACACACCTCCATTCTGTGACTTCACACACATCCATTTTGACTTCACACACTTCCGTTCTTTGACTTCACACACCTCCATTCTGTGACTTCACACACCTCCATTCCATGACTTCACACACCTCCATTCTATGAGATTACACACCACCATTCTATGAGTACACACCTACATTGTGACTTCACACACCTCCATTCTATGACTTCACACACCTTCATTTTTTCTTCAGAATCATCCATTCTATGACTTCACCCACCTCCATTCTTTGATTTCACAAAATTCCATTCTGTGACTTCACACATCTCCATTCTGACTTCACACACCTGCATTCTATTACTTCACACACTTCCATTCTATGACTTCACAAACCTCCATTCTGTGACTTCACACACCTCCGTTGTGAATTCACACACGTACATTCTGTCACTTCACCCACCTCCATTCAGGGACTTCACACACTTCTATTCTGTGACGTCACTCACCTCCATTTTTTGAATTCACATACCTCCATTCTTTGACTTCGCACACCTCCATTCCATGACTTCACACACCTCCGTTCCATGAGTTCACACACCTCCATTCTATGCGTTCACACACCACCATTTTGACTTCACACACCTCCATTCTGAGTTCACACACCCCCATTCTGTGACTTCACACACCTTCAGTCTGTGAATTGACAGACCTCCATTCTATTACTTCACACAACTCCATTCTATGACTTAACAAACCTCCAATATATGACTTCACACACCTCCATTCTGTGACTTCACACACCTCCATTCTATGACTTCACACACCTCCATACTGTGACTTCACACACCTACATTTTGACTTCAGAGACCTCCATTCTATGAGTTCACACAAATGCATTGTGAATTCACACACCTCCATTCTATGACTTCACACACCTCCATTCTGACTTCACACACCTCCATTCTGACATCACACACCTCAATTCTGTGACTTCACACACCTCCATTCTATGATTTCACGCACCTCCATTCTATGACTTCACACACCTCCATTCTATGACTTCACACACCTCCAATTTGACTTCACACACCTCCAGTCTATGACTTCACACACCTCCATTCTGTGACTTCAAAAACCTCCATTCTATGACTTCACACACCTCCATTGTGACTTCACACAGCATCATTCTATGAGTTCACACACCGCCATTCTGACTTCACTCACCTCCATTCTATGACTTCACACAGCTCCATTCTGACTTCACACAGCTCCATTCTATGACTTCGCACACATCTATTCTGACTTCACACACCTCCATTCTATGACTTCACACACCCCCATTGTGTGACTTCACACACCTCCATTCTATGACTTCAAACACCTCCATTCTGTGACTTCACACACCTTGATTCTGAGCTCACACACCTCCATTTTGTGATTTCACACACCTCCATTCTCTGACTTCACACAGCTCCATTCTATGACTTCACACACCTAAATTCTATGACTTCACACAACTCCATTCTATGACTTCACACACCTCCATTCTGTGACTTCACACACCTCCATTCTATGACTTCACACACCTCCATTCTGTGACTTCACACACCTGCTTTCTATGACCTCACACACCTCCATTCTATGACGTCGCACACCTGCATTGTGACTTCACACACCTCCATTCTATGAGTTCACACACCTCCATTCTGACTTCACACACCTCCATTCTATGACTTCACACACCTCCATTCTGACTTCACACACCTCAATTCTATGACTTCACACAACTCCATCTGACTTCACACACCTCCATTCCATGACTTCACACACCTCCATTCGATGACTTCCCACACCTCCATTCTTTGACTCCATGCACCTCCATTCTATGAGTTCACACACCTCCATTCTGTGACTTCACACACCTTTATTGTTTGACTTCACACACCTCCATTCTTTGACTTCACACACTCCATTCCATGAAATCACACACCTCCATTCTATGAGTCCACACACCTCCATTCTATGATTCACACACCTCCATTTTGACTTCACACACCTCCATTCTTTGACTTCATACACCTTCGTTCTCACTTCAGAAACATCCATTCTATGACTTCAGGCACCTCCATTCTATGACTTCACAAACCTCCGTTCTCTGACCACACACCTCCATTCTGAGTTCCCACACCTCCATTCTGTGACTTCACTCACCTCCATCCTGACTTCACACACCTCCATTCTGACTTCACAAACCTCAGTTGTTTGACTTCACACACATCCATTCTATGATTTCACACTCTTCCCTTCTATGAATTCACACACCTCCATTCTATGACTTCACACACCCCATTTCTGAGTTGACACACCTCCATTCTGTGTTTTCACACACCTCCAATTTGACTTCACACACCCCCATTATATGAGTTCACACACCCCCATTGTGACTTCACACACTCCATTCTATGGGTTCACACACCTCCATTCTGACTTCACACACCTCCATTCTATGGCTTCACACAGCTGCATTCTCACTCCAGACACCTCCATTTGTGACTTCACACACCACAATTGTGACTTCAAACACCTTCATTCTGTGACTTCACACACCTCCATTCTGTGATTTCACACACCTCCATTTTGATTCACACACTTCCATTCTTTGAATTAACACACCTGCATTCTGTGACTTCACACACCACCATTGTTTGACTTCACAACCTATATTCTTGGACTTCACACACCTCCATTCCATGACTTCACACATCCCCATTTTATGAGTTCACACACCTTCATTCTACTTCAGAAACATCCATACTATGACTTCACACACCTCCATTCTATGACTTCACAAACCTCCATTCTTTGACTTCACACACCTCCATTCTGAGTTCACACACCTCAATTCCGTGACTTCACACACCTCAATTCTCACTTCACTCACCTCCATTCTATCATTACACAATTCCATTCTATGACTTCACACACCTCCATTCTTTGACTTTACACACCTCCATTGTGAGTTCACACACCTCCATTCTGTGACTTCACACACCTCCATTCTGTGACTTCACACACCTCCATTCTGTGACTTCACACACCTCCATTCTTTGATTTCTCACACCTCCATTCTATTAATTCACACACCTCCATTCTGTGACTTCCTACAGCTCCATTCTATGACTTCCCACACCTCCATTCTGTGACTTCACAAACCTCCATTCTGAGTTCACACACCTCAGTTCCGTGACTTCACACACCTAAATTCTCACTTCACACACCTCCATTCTATGACTTCCCACAATTCCATTCTATGACTTCACACACCTCCATTCTTTGACTTCACACACCTCCATGGTGAATTCACACACCTCCATTCTGTGACTTCACACACCTCCATTCTCTGACTTCACACACCTCCATTCTATGATTTCTCACACCTCCATTCTATTAATTCACACACCTCCATTCTGTGACTTCACACAACTCCATTCTATGACTTCCCACACCTCCATTCTGTGACTTCACACAACTCCATTCTGAGTTCACAAACCTCCATTCTGTGACTTAACGTACCTTCATTCTGTGAGTTCACACACCTCCATTTTATGAATTCACACACCTCCATTCTATGAGTTCACACACGTCCATTCTATGACTTCACACACCTCCAGTCTTTGACTTCACACCCCTCCATTCTGTGACTTCACACACCTCCATTCTACAAATTCACACACCTCCATTGTGACTTCCCACACCTCCAATCTGAGTTCACACACCTCCATTCTATGACTTCAGGCACCTCCATTCTATGACTTCACACACCTAGATTCTGTGACTTCACACACCTCCATTCTGAGTTCACACACCTCCATTCACTGACTTCACACACCTCCATTCTGACTTCACACAGCTCCGTAAAATGACTTCACACACCTCCATTCTGTGACTTCGCACACCTCCATTCTGACTTCACACAGCTCCATTCTCTGACTTCCCACACCTTCATTCTATGATTTCACACACCTCCATTCTATGACTTCACACACCTCCATTCTGTGACTTCACACACATCCATTCTGAGTTCAAACACCTCCGTTCTGTGACTTAACACACCTCCATTCTGTGACTTCACACACCTCCATTCTGAGTTCGCACACCTCCATTCTGTGACTTCACACAACTCCATTCTGACTTCACACACCTCCATTCTGTGACTTCACACACCTCCATTCTGACTTCACACACCTCCATTCTGACTTCACACACCTCCATTCTGACTTCACACACCTCAATTCTGTGACTTAACACAAGTCCATTCTACGATTTGACACACCTCCATTCTATGACTTCACACAGCTCCATTCTGACTTCACACAGCTCCATTCTATGACTTCGCACACATCTATTGTGACTTCACACACCTCCATTCTGTGACTTCACACACCTCCATTCTATGACTTCACACACCTCCATTCTATGACTTCACATACCCCCATTGTGTGACTTCACACACCTCCATTCTATGACTTCACACACCTCCATTCTGTGACTTCACACACCTGCATTCTATGACCTCACACACCTCCATTCTATCACTTGGCACACCTGCATTGTGACTTCACACACCTCCATTCTATGAGTTCACACACCTCCATTCTGACTTCACACACCTCCATTCTATGACTTCACACACCTCCATTCTGACTTCACACACCTACATTATATGACTTCACACAACTCCATTCTGATTTCACACACCTCCATTCTGTGACTTCACACACCTCCATTATATGACTTTACACACCTCCATTCTGTGACTTCACACACCTCCATTCTATGACTTCACACACCTACATTCTGTGATTTCACACACCTACATTGTGACTTCACAGACCTCCATTCTATGAGTTCACACAAATGCATTGTGAATTCACACACCTCCATTCTATGACTTCACACACCTCCATTCTGACTTCACACACCTCCATTCTGACTTCACACACCTCAATTCTGTGACTTCACACAACTCCATTCTATGATTTCACACACCTCCATTCTATGATTTCACACACCTGCATTCTATGACTTCACACACCTGCTTTCTGAGTTGACACACCTCCATTCTATAACTTCACACACCTCCAATCTGACTTCACACACCTCCATTTTATGACTTCACACACTTCCATTCTGTGACTTCAAAAACCTCCATTCTATGACTTCACACACCTCCATTCTATGACTTCACACACCTCCATTCTATGAATTCACACATCTCCATTCTGTGACTTCACACAACTCCATTCTCTGACTTCCCACACCTCCATTCTGGGACTTCACACACCTCCATTCTGAGTTCACACACCTCCGTTCTGTGAATTAACACACCTTTATTCCGTGACTTCACACACCTTCCTTCTATGATTTCACACACCTCCATTCTATGACTTCACACACCTCCATTCTATGACTTCACACACCTATATTCTTTGACTTCGCACACCTCCATTCTTTGACTTCACACACCTCCATTTTGAGTTCACACACATACATTCTGTGAGTTCACACACCTCCATTTGTGACGTTACACACCACCATTTTGACTTCACACACATCCATTCTGTGACTTCACACACCTCCATTCTGTGACTTCACACACCTCCATTTTGACTTCACACATTTCCATTCTCTGACTTCACACACCTGCATTCCATGACTTCACACACCTCTACTCTATCAGTTCACACACATCCATTCTATGAGTTCACAGACCACCATTTTGACTTCACACACCTCCATTCTATGACCTCACACACCTACATTCTTACTTCAGGAACATCCATTTTATGAATTCACCCACCTCCATTCTATGACTTCACAAACCTCCACTCTATGACTTCACACACCTCCATTCTATGACTTCACACACCTCCATTCTATGACTTCACACACCTCCATTCTATGAGTTCACACACCTCCATTCTGTGACTTCACACACCTCCATTCTATGAGTTCACACACCTGCATTGTGACTTCACACACCTCCATTCTATGACTTCACACACCTCCATTCTGACTTCACACACCTCCATTCTGACTTCACAAACAGCAATTCTGTGACTTCACACTCCCCCATTCTTTGACTTCACACACCTCCATTGTGAGTTCACACACCTCCATTCTGACTTCACAAACATCAATTCTGTGACATCACACACATCCATTCTACGACTTCACACACCTCCATTCTATGACTTCACAAACCTCCATTCTGACTTCACAAACCTCCATTCTGACTTCAGAATCATCAATACTGTGACTTCACACAACTCCATTCTATGACTTCACACACCTCCATTCTATGACTTCACACACCTCCATTCTATGACTTCACAAACTTCCATTCTTTGACTTCACACACCTCCATTCTTTGACTTCACACATCTCCATTGTGAGTTCACACACCTTCATTCTATGACTTCACACACCTCCATTCTGACTTCAAACATCTCCATTCTATGACTTCACACACCTCCATTCTGTGCCTTCACACATCTCCATTCTAGGACTTAACAAACCTTCATT
Source organism: Megascapheus bottae (assembly GCA_024803745.1). Lineage (NCBI taxonomy): Eukaryota > Metazoa > Chordata > Mammalia > Rodentia > Geomyidae > Megascapheus > Megascapheus bottae. Next base: position 46,289 of record JANJXV010001146.1, read on the forward strand.
CTTACTTCACAAACATCCATTCTATGACTTCACACACCTCCATTCTATGACTTCACACACCTCCATTCTATGACTTCACAAACCTCCATTCTGTGACTTCACACATCTCAATTCTGTGACTTCACACACCTACATTATGACTTCACACACCTCCATTGTAGGACTTTACACACCTCCATTCTATGACTTCACACACCTCCATTCTGCGTTCACAAACCTCCATTCTGTGACTTAACGCACCTCCATTCTGTGACTTCACACACCTCCGTTCTGACTTCACACACCTCCATTCTATGACTTCACTCACCTCCATTCTGTGACTTCACAAACCTCAATTCTGTGACTTCACACACCTCCATTATGACTTCACACACCTCCATTCTATGACTTCACACACCTCCATTCTATGACTTCACACACCTAGATTCTGTGACTTCACACACCTCCGTTCTGAGTTCACACACCTCAATTCTGTGACTTCACACACCTCCATTCTGACTTCACCCAGCTCCATTCAATGACTTCACACACCTCCATTCTGTGACTTCGCACACCTCCAATCTGACTTCACACAGCTCCACTCTATGCCTTCCCACACCTCCATTCTATGACTTCACACACCTACATTCTGTGATTTCACACACCTACATTGTGACTTCACAGACCTCCATTCTATGAGTTCACACAAATGCATTGTGAATTCACACACCTCCATTCTATGACTTCACACACCTCCATTCTGACTTCACACACCTCCATTCTGACTTCACACACCTCAATTCTGTGACTTCACACAACTCCATTCTATGATTTCACACACCTCCATTCTATGAGTTCACACACCTGCATTCTATGACTTCACACACCTCCTTTCTGAGTTGACACACCTCCATTCTATAACTTCACACACCTCCAATCTGACTTCACACACCTCCATTTTATGACTTCACACACTTCCATTCTGTGACTTCAAAAACCTCCATTCTATGACTTCACACACCTCCATTCTATGACTTCACACACCTCCATTCTATGAATTCACACATCTCCATTCTGTGACTTCACACAACTCCATTCTCTGACTTCCCACACCTCCATTCTGGGACTTCACACACCTCCATTCTGAGTTCACACACCTCCGTTCTGTGAATTAACACACCTTTATTCCGTGACTTCACACACCTTCCTTCTATGATTTCACACACCTCCATTCTATGACTTCACACACCTCCATTCTATGACTTCACACACCTATATTCTTTGACTTCGCACACCTCCATTCTTTGACTTCACACACCTCCATTTTGAGTTCACACACATACATTCTGTGAGTTCACACACCTCCATTTGTGACGTTACACACCACCATTTTGACTTCACACACATCCATTCTGTGACTTCACACACCTCCATTCTGTGACTTCACACACCTCCATTTTGACTTCACACATTTCCATTCTCTGACTTCACACACTTGCATTCCATGACTTCACACACCTCTACTCTATCAGTTCACACACATCCATTCTATGAGTTCACAGACCACCATTTTGACTTCACACACCTCCATTCTATGACCTCACACACCTACATTCTTACTTCAGGAACATCCATTTTATGAATTCACCCACCTCCATTCTATGACTTCACAAACCTCCATTCTATGACTTCACACACCTCCATTCTATGACTTCACACACCTCCATTCTATGACTTCACACACCTCCATTCTATGAGTTCACACACCTCCATTCTGTGACTTCACACACCTCCATTCTATGAGTTCACACACCTGCATTGTGACTTCACACACCTCCATTCTATGACTTCACACACCTCCATTCTGACTTCACACACCTCCATTCTGACTTCACAAACAGCAATTCTGTGACTTCACACACCCCCATTCTTTGACTTCACACACCTCCATTGTGAGTTCACACACCTCCATTCTGACTTCACAAACATCAATTCTGTGACATCACACACATCCATTCTACGACTTCACACACCTCCATTCTATGACTTCACAAACCTCCATTCTGACTTCACACACCTCCATTCTGACTTCAGAATCATCAATACTGTGACTTCACACAACTCCATTCTATGACTTCACACACCTCCATTCTATGACTACACACACCTCCATTCTATGACTTCACAAACTTCCATTCTTTCTCTTCACACACCTCCATTCTTTGACTTCACACATCTCCATTGTGAGTTCACACACCTTCATTCTATGACTTCACACACCTCCATTCTGACTTCAAACATCTCCATTCTATGACTTCACACACCTCCATTCTGTGCCTTCACACATCTCCATTCTAGGACTTAACACACCTTCATTCTTACTTCACAAACATCCATTCTATGACTTCACACACCTCCATTCTATGACTTCACACACCTCCATTCTATGACTTCACAAACCTCCATTCTGTGACTTCACACATCTCAATTCTGTGACTTCACACACTTACATTATGACTTCACACACCTCCATTGAAGGACTTTACACACCTCCATTCTATGACTTCACACACCTCCATTCTGCGTTCACAAACCTCCATTCTGTGACTTAACGCACCTCCATTCTGTGACTTCACACACCTCCGTTCTGACTTCACACACCTCCATTCTATGACTTCACACACCTCCATTCTGTGACTTCACAAACCTCAATTCTGTGACTTCACACACCTCCATTATGACTTCACACACCTCCATTCTATGACTTCACACACCTCCATTCTATGACTTCACACACCTAGATTCTGTGACTTCACACACCTCCGTTCTGAGTTCACACACCTCAATTCTGTGACTTCACACACCTCCATTCTGACTTCACCCAGCTCCATTCAATGACTTCACACACCTCCATTCTGTGACTTCGCACACCTCCAATCTGACTTCACACAGCTCCACTCTATGCCTTCCAACACCTCCATTCTATGATTTCACACACCTCCATTCTATGACTTCACACACCTCCATTCTGTGATTTCACACACCTCCATTTTGAGTTCAAACACCTCCGTTCTGTGACTTAACACACCTTCATTCTGTGACTTCACACACCAACATTCTGAGTTCACACACCTCCATTCTGTGACTTCACACACCTCCATTCTGACTTCAAACAGCTTGATTCTATGATTTCACACACCTCCATTTTGTGCCTTCACACACCTCCATTCTATGACTTCACACACCTCCATTCTATGACTTCACAAACCTCCATTCTGTGACTTCACACACCTCAATTCTGTGCCTTCACACACCTCCATTATGAATTCACACACATCCATTCTATGACTTCACACACCTCCATTCTATGACTTCACACACCTTCATTCTGTGACTTCACACACCTCCATTCTGAGTTTACACGCCTCCATTGTGTGACATCACACAACTCCAATCTGACTTCACACAGCTCCATTCTATGACTTCACACACCTCCATTCTGTGACTTCACACACCTCCCTTCTATGACTTTACACACCTCCATTGTGACTTCACACAGCTCCATTCTATGAGTTCACAAACCTCCATTCTGACTTCACACACCTCTATTATATGACTTCACACACCTCCATTCTGACTTCACACACCTCCATTCTATGACTTCACACAATTCCATTCTGACTTCAGACACCTCCATTCTATGAGTTCACACACGTGCATTGTGACTTCACACACCTCCATTCTATGACTTCACACACCTCCATTCTGACTTCACACACCTCCATTCTGTCTTCACAAACATCAATCTGTGACTTCACACACCTCCATTCTTTGACTTCACACACCTCCATTGTGAGTTCACACACCTCCATTCTGAATTCACAAACATCAATTCTGTGACTTCACACACCTCCATTCTATGACTTCACACACCACCATTCTGTGTCTTCACACACCTCCATTCTATGACTTAACACACCTTCATTCTTACTTCACAAACATCCATTCTATGATCACACACCTCCATTCTATGACTTCTCACAACTCCATCTGTCTTCACACACCTCCATTCCATGACTTCACACACCTCCATTCGATGACTTCACACACCTCCATTCTTTGACTTCATGCACCTCCATTCTATGAGTTCACACACCTCTATTCTGTGACTTCACACACCTTTATTGTTTGACTTCATACACCTCCATTCTTTGACTTCACACACCTCCATTCCATGACTTCACACACCTCCATTCTATGAGTTCACACTCCTCCATTCTATGAGTTCACACTCCTCCATTTTGACTTCACACACCTCCATTCTTTGACTTCATACACCTTCATTCTCACTTCAGAAACATCCATTCTATGACTTCACGCACCTACATTCTATGACTTCACAAACCTCCGTTCTGTGACCACACACCTCCATTCTGAGTTCCCACACCTCCATTCTGTGACTTCACCCACCTCCATCCTGACTTCACACACCTCCATTCTGAATTCACCAACCTCAATTCTTTGACTTCACACACCGCCATTCTATGATTTCACACACTTCCATTCTATGAATTCACACACCTCCATTCTATGACTTCACACACGTCATTTCTGAGTTGACACACCTCCATATTGTGATTTCACACACCTCCAATTTGACTTCACACACCCCCATTCTATGACTTCACACAGTCTCATTGTGACTTCACACACTCCATTCTATGAGTTCACACACCTCCATTCTGACTTCACACACCTCCATTCTATGACTTCACACAGCTGCATTCCGACATCAGACACCTCCATTTGTGACTTCACACACCACAATTTTGACTTCAAACACCTTCATTCTGTGACTTCACACACCTCCATTCTGTGACTTCACACACCTCCATTCTGACTTCACACTTCCATTCTTTGACTTAACACACCTCCATTCTGTGACTTCACACACCACCATTGTTTGACTTCACACACCTATATTCTTGGACTTCACACACCTCCATTCCTTGACTTCACACAGCTCCATTTTATGAGTTCACATACCCCCATTTTGACTTCACACACCTCCATTCTATGACTTCACACACCTTCATTCTACTTCAGAAACATCCATTCTATGACTTCACACACCTCCATTCTATGACTTCACACACCTCCATTCTATGACTTCACACACCTCCATTCTATGACTTCACACACCTCCATTGTTTGTTCACACTCCTCCATTCTGTGACTTCAAACACCTCCATTCTGTGACTTCACACACCTCCATTCTGTGACTTCACACACTTTCATTCTATGATTTCTCACACCTCCATTCTATTAATTCACACACCACCATTCTGTGACTTCACACAACTCCATTCTATGACTTCCCTCATCTCCATTGTGTGACTTCACACACCTCCATTCTGAGTTCACAAACCTCCATTCTGTGACTTAACGCACCTCCATTCTGTGACTTCACACACCTCCGTTCTGACTTCACACACCTCCATTCTATGACTTCACACACCTCCATTCTGTGACTTCACACACCTCAATTCTGTGACTTCACACACCTCCATTATGACTTCACACACCTCCATTCTATGACTTCACACACCTCCATTCTATGACTTCACACACCTCGATTCTGTGACTTCACACACCTCCGTTCTGAGTTCACACACCTCGATTCTGTGACTTCACACACCTCCATTCTGACTTCACCAAGCTGCATTCAATGACTTCACACACCTCCATTCTGTGACTTCGCACACCTCCAATCTGACTTCACACAGCTCCACTCTATGCCTTCCCACACCTCCATTCTATGATTTCACACACCTCCATTCTATGACTTCACACACCTCCATTCTGTGATTTCACACACCTCCATTCTGAGTTCAAACACCTGCGTTCTGTGACTTAACACACCTCCATTCTGTGACTTCACACACCACCATTCTGAGTTCACACACCTCCATTCTGTGACTTCACACACCTACATTCTGACTTCAAACAGCTCCATTCTGTGACTTCACACACCTGCATTCTGTGCCTTCACACACCTCCATTCTGTGACTTAACACACCTTCATTCTTACTTCACAAACATCCATTCTATGACTTCACACACCTCCATTCTATGACTTCACACACCTCCATTCTATGACTTCACAAACCTCCATTCTGTGACTTCACACACCTCAATTCTGTGACTTCATGCACCTCCATTATGAATTCACACACATCCATTCTATGACTTCACACACCTCCATTCTATGACTTCACACATCTCCATTCTATGACTTCACACAATTCCTTTCTATGACTTCACACACCTCCATTCTTTGACTTCACACACCTCCATTGTGATTTCACACACCTCCATTCTATGACTTCACACACCTCCATTCTATGACTTCACACACCTCCATTCTGTGATTTCACACACCTCCATTCTGAGTTCAAACACCTCCGTTCTGTGACTTAACACACCTCCATTCTGTGACTTCACACACCACCATTCTGAGTTCACACACCTCCATTCTGTGACTTAACACACCTTCATTCTTACTTCACAGACATCCATTCTATGACTTCACACACCTCCATTCTATGACTTCACACACCTTCATTCTATGACGTCACAACCTCCATTCTGTGACTTCACACACCTGAATTCTGTGACTTCACACACCTCCATTATGTATTCACACACATCCATTCTATGACTTCACACACCTCCATTTTATGACTTCACACACCTCCATTCCATGACTTCACACACCTCCATTCTATGAGTTCACACACCTCCATTCTATGAGTTCACACACCTCCATTTTGACTTCACACACCTCCATTCTTTGACTTCATACACCTTCATTCTCACTTCAGAAACATCCATTCTATGACTTCACGCACCTACATTCTGTGACTTCACAAACCTCCGTTCTGTGACCACACACCTCCATTCTGAGTTCCCACACCTCCATTCTGTGACTTCACCCACCTCCATCCTGACTTCACACTCCTCCATTCTGACTTCACCAACCTCAATTCTTTGACTTCACACACCTCCATTCTATGATTTCACACACTTCCATTCTATGAATTCACACACCTCCATTGAATGACTTCACACACGTCATTTCTGAGGTGCACACCTCCATTCTGTGATTTCACACACCTCCAATTTGACTTCACACACCCCCATTCTATGACTTCACACAGCCTCATTGTGACTTCACACACTCCATTCTATGAGTTCACACACCTCCATTCTGACTTCACACACCTCCATTCTATGACTTCACACAGCTGCATTCCGACTTCAGACACCTCCATTTGTGACTTCACACACGACAATTTGACTTCAAACAACTTCATTCTGTGACTACACACACCTCCATTCTGTGACTTCACACACCTCCATTTTGACTTCAGACTTCCATTCTTTGACTTAACACACCTCCATTCTGTGACTTCACACACCACCATTGTTTGACTTCACACACCTATGTTCTTGGACTTCACACACCTCCATTCCTTGACTTCACACACCTCCATTTTATGAGTTCACATACCCCCATTTTGACTTCACACACCTCCATTCTATGACTTCACACACCTTCATTCTACTTCAGAAACATCCATTCTATGACTTCACACACCTCCATTCTATGACTTCACACACCTCCTTTCTATGACTTCACACAATTCCATTCTATGACTTCACACACCTCCATTCTTTGACTTCACACACCTCCATTGTTTGTTCACACACCTCCATTCTGTGACTTCAAACACCTCCATTCTGTGACTTCACACACCTCCATTCTGTGACTTCACACACCTTCATTCTATGATTTCTCACACCTCCATTCTATTAATTCACACACCACCATTCTGTGACTTCACACAACTCCATTCTATGACTTCCCTCACCTCCATTGTGTGACTTCACACACCTCCATTCTGAGTTCACAAACCTCCATTCTGTTACTTAACGCACCTCCATTCTGTGACTTCACACACCTCCGTTCTGACTTCACACACCTCCATTCTATGACTTCACACACCTCCATTCTGTGACTTCACACACCTCAATTCTGTGACTTCACACACCTCCATTATGACTTCACACACCTCCATTCTATGACTTCACACACCTCCATTCTATGACTTCACACACCTCCATTCTGTGACTTCACACACCTCAATTCTGTGACTTCACACACCTCCATTATGACTTCACACACCTCCATTCTATGACTTCACACACCTCCATTCTATGACTTCACACACCTAGATTCTGTGACTTCACACACCTCCGTTCTGACTTCACCAAGCTCCATTCAATGACTACACACACCTCCATTCTGTGACTTCGCACACCTCCAATCTGACTTCACACAGCTCCACTCTATGCCTTCCCACACCTCCATTCTATGATTTCACACACCTCCATTCTATGACCTCACACACCTCCATTCGATGACTTCACACACCTCCATTCTTTGACTTCATGCACCTCAATTCTATGACTTCACAAACCTCCATTCTGTGACTTCACACACCTTCATTCTGTGATTTCACACACCTCCATTTTGAGTTCACACACCTCCATTCTGTGACTTCACACACCTCCATTCTATGAATTCACACACCTCCATTCTGTGACTTCACACTCCTCCATTCTGTGACTTCACACACCTCAATTTTGACTTCACACACTTCCATTCTTTGACTTCACACACCTCCATTCTGTGACTTCACACACCTCCATTCTAAGTCTTCACACACCTCCATTCTGACTTCACACACCTCCATTCTGACATCACACACCTCAATTCTGTGACTTCACACACCTCCATTCTGTGAATTCACACACCTCCATTCTATGACTTCACACACCTCCATTCTGACTTCACACACCTCCATTCTGACATCACACACCTCAATTCTGTGACTTCACACACCTCCATTCTATGATTTCACGCACCTCCATTCTATGACTTCACACACCTCCATTCTATGACTTCACACACCTCCAATTTGACTTCACACACCTCCAGTCTATGACTTCACACACCTCCATTCTGTGACTTCAAAAACCTCCATTCTATGACTTCACACACCTCCATTGTGACTTCACACAGCATCATTCTATGAGTTCACACACCGCCATTCTGACTTCACTCACCTCCATTCTATGACTTCACACAGCTCCATTCTGACTTCACACAGCTCCATTCTATGACTTCGCACACATCTATTCTGACTTCACACACCTCCATTCTGTGACTTCACACACCTCCATTCTATGACTTCACACACCTCCATTCTATGACTTCACACACCCCCATTGTGTGACTTCACACACCTCCATTCTATGACTTCAAACACCTCCATTCTGTGACTTCACACACCTTGATTCTGAGCTCACACACCTCCATTTTGTGATTTCACACACCTCCATTCTCTGACTTCACACAGCTCCATTCTATGACTTCACACACCTAAATTCTATGACTTCACACAACTCCATTCTATGACTTCACACACCTCCATTCTGTGACTTCACACACCTCCATTCTATGACTTCACACACCTCCATTCTGTGACTTCACACACCTGCTTTCTATGACCTCACACACCTCCATTCTATGACGTCGCACACCTGCATTGTGACTTCACACACCTCCATTCTATGAGTTCACACACCTCCATTCTGACTTCACACACCTCCATTCTATGACTTCACACACCTCCATTCTGACTTCACACACCTCAATTCTATGACTTCACACAACTCCATCTGACTTCACACACCTCCATTCCATGACTTCACACACCTCCATTCGATGACTTCCCACACCTCCATTCTTTGACTCCATGCACCTCCATTCTATGAGTTCACACACCTCCATTCTGTGACTTCACACACCTTTATTGTTTGACTTCACACACCTCCATTCTTTGACTTCACACACTCCATTCCATGAAATCACACACCTCCATTCTATGAGTCCACACACCTCCATTCTATGATTCACACACCTCCATTTTGACTTCACACACCTCCATTCTTTGACTTCATACACCTTCGTTCTCACTTCAGAAACATCCATTCTATGACTTCAGGCACCTCCATTCTATGACTTCACAAACCTCCGTTCTCTGACCACACACCTCCATTCTGAGTTCCCACACCTCCATTCTGTGACTTCACTCACCTCCATCCTGACTTCACACACCTCCATTCTGACTTCACAAACCTCAGTTGTTTGACTTCACACACATCCATTCTATGATTTCACACTCTTCCCTTCTATGATTTCACACACCTCCATTCTATGACTTCACACACCCCATTTCTGAGTTGACACACCTCCATTCTGTGTTTTCACACACCTCCAATTTGACTTCACACACCCCCATTATATGAGTTCACACACCCCCATTGTGACTTCACACACTCCATTCTATGGGTTCACACACCTCCATTCTGACTTCACACACCTCCATTCTATGGCTTCACACAGCTGCATTCTCACTCCAGACACCTCCATTTGTGACTTCACACACCACAATTGTGACTTCAAACACCTTCATTCTGTGACTTCACACACCTCCATTCTGTGATTTCACACACCTCCATTTTGATTCACACACTTCCATTCTTTGAATTAACACACCTGCATTCTGTGACTTCACACACCACCATTGTTTGACTTCACAACCTATATTCTTGGACTTCACACACCTCCATTCCATGACTTCACACATCTCCATTTTATGAGTTCACACACCTTCATTCTACTTCAGAAACATCCATACTATGACTTCACACACCTCCATTCTATGACTTCACAAACCTCCATTCTTTGACTTCACACACCTCCATTCTGAGTTCACACACCTCAATTCCGTGACTTCACACACCTCAATTCTCACTTCACTCACCTCCATTCTATCATTACACAATTCCATTCTATGACTTCACACACCTCCATTCTTTGACTTTACACACCTCCATTGTGAGTTCACACACCTCCATTCTGTGACTTCACACACCTCCATTCTGTGACTTCACACACCTCCATTCTGTGACTTCACACACCTCCATTCTTTGATTTCTCACACCTCCATTCTATTAATTCACACACCTCCATTCTGTGACTTCCTACAGCTCCATTCTATGACTTCCCACACCTCCATTCTGTGACTTCACAAACCTCCATTCTGAGTTCACACACCTCAGTTCCGTGACTTCACACACCTAAATTCTCACTTCACACACCTCCATTCTATGACTTCCCACAATTCCATTCTATGACTTCACACACCTCCATTCTTTGACTTCACACACCTCCATGGTGAATTCACACACCTCCATTCTGTGACTTCACACACCTCCATTCTCTGACTTCACACACCTCCATTCTATGATTTCTCACACCTCCATTCTATTAATTCACACACCTCCATTCTGTGACTTCACACAACTCCATTCTATGACTTCCCACACCTCCATTCTGTGACTACACACAACTCCATTCTGAGTTCACAAACCTCCATTCTGTGACTTAACGTACCTTCATTCTGTGAGTTCACACACCTCCATTTTATGAATTCACACACCTCCATTCTATGAGTTCACACACGTCCATTCTATGACTTCACACACCTCCAGTCTTTGACTTCACACCCCTCCATTCTGTGACTTCACACACCTCCATTCTACAAATTCACACACCTCCATTGTGACTTCCCACACCTCCAATCTGAGTTCACACACCTCCATTCTATGACTTCAGGCACCTCCATTCTATGACTTCACACACCTAGATTCTGTGACTTCACACACCTCCATTCTGAGTTCACACACCTCCATTCACTGACTTCACACACCTCCATTCTGACTTCACACAGCTCCGTAAAATGACTTCACACACCTCCATTCTGTGACTTCGCACACCTCCAGTCTGACTTCACACAGCTCCATTCTCTGACTTCCCACACCTTCATTCTATGATTTCACACACCTCCATTCTATGACTTCACACACCTCCATTCTGTGACTTCACACACATCCATTCTGAGTTCAAACACCTCCGTTCTGTGACTTAACACACCTCCATTCTGTGACTTCACACACCTCCATTCTGAGTTCGCACACCTCCATTCTGTGACTTCACACAACTCCATTCTGACTTCACACACCTCCATTCTGTGACTTCACACACCTCCATTCTGACTTCACACACCTCCATTCTGACTTCACACACCTCCATTCTGACTTCACACACCTCAATTCTGTGACTTAACACAAGTCCATTCTACGATTTGACACACCTCCATTCTATGACTTCACACAGCTCCATTCTGACTTCACACAGCTCCATTCTATGACTTCGCACACATCTATTGTGACTTCACACACCTCCATTCTGTGACTTCACACACCTCCATTCTATGACTTCACACACCTCCATTCTATGACTTCACATACCCCCATTGTGTGACTTCACACACCTCCATTCTATGACTTCACACACCTCCATTCTGTGACTTCACACACCTGCATTCTATGACCTCACACACCTCCATTCTATCACTTCGCACACCTGCATTGTGACTTCACACACCTCCATTCTATGAGTTCACACACCTCCATTCTGACTTCACACACCTCCATTCTATGACTTCACACACCTCCATTCTGACTTCACACACCTACATTATATGACTTCACACAACTCCATTCTGATTTCACACACCTCCATTCTGTGACTTCACACACCTCCATTATATGACTTTACACACCTCCATTCTGTGACTTCACACACCTCCATTCTATGACTTCACACACCTACATTCTGTGATTTCACACACCTACATTGTGACTTCACAGACCTCCATTCTATGAGTTCACACAAATGCATTGTGAATTCACACACCTCCATTCTATGACTTCACACACCTCCATTCTGACTTCACACACCTCCATTCTGACTTCACACACCTCAATTCTGTGACTTCACACAACTCCATTCTATGATTTCACACACCTCCATTCTATGATTTCACACACCTGCATTCTATGACTTCACACACCTCCTTTCTGAGTTGACACACCTCCATTCTATAACTTCACACACCTCCAATCTGACTTCACACACCTCCATTTTATGACTTCACACACTTCCATTCTGTGACTTCAAAAACCTCCATTCTATGACTTCACACACCTCCATTCTATGACTTCACACACCTCCATTCTATGAATTCACACATCTCCATTCTGTGACTTCACACAACTCCATTCTCTGACTTCCCACACCTACATTCTGGGACTTCTCACACCTCCATTCTGAGTTCACACACCTCCGTTCTGTGAATTAACACACCTTTATTCCGTGACTTCACACACCTTCCTTCTATGATTTCACACACCTCCATTCTATGACTTCACACACCTCCATTCTATGACTTCACACACCTATATTCTTTGACTTCGCACACCTCCATTCTTTGACTTCACACACCTCCATTTTGAGTTCACACACATACATTCTGTGAGTTCACACACCTCCATTTGTGACGTTACACACCACCATTTTGACTTCACACACATCCATTCTGTGACTTCACACACCTCCATTCTGTGACTTCACACACCTCCATTTTGACTTCACACATTTCCATTCTCTGACTTCACACACCTGCATTCCATGACTTCACACACCTCTACTCTATCAGTTCACACACATCCATTCTATGAGTTCACAGACCACCATTTTGACTTCACACACCTCCATTCTATGACCTCACACACCTACATTCTTACTTCAGGAACATCCATTTTATGAATTCACCCACCTCCATTCTATGACTTCACAAACCTCCATTCTATGACTTCACACACCTCCATTCTATGACTTCACACACCTCCATTCTATGACTTCACACACCTCCATTCTATGAGTTCACACACCTCCATTCTGTGACTTCACACACCTCCATTCTATGAGTTCACACACCTGCATTGTGACTTCACACACCTCCATTCTATGACTTCACACACCTCCATTCTGACTTCACACACCTCCATTCTGACTTCACAAACAGCAATTCTGTGACTTCACACTCCCCCATTCTTTGACTTCACACACCTCCATTGTGAGTTCACACACCTCCATTCTGACTTCACAAACATCAATTCTGTGACATCACACACATCCATTCTACGACTTCACACACCTCCATTCTATGACTTCACAAACCTCCATTCTGACTTCACACACCTCCATTCTGACTTCAGAATCATCAATACTGTGACTTCACACAACTCCATTCTATGACTTCACACACCTCCATTCTATGACTTCACACACCTCCATTCTATGACTTCACAAACTTCCATTCTTTGACTTCACACACCTCCATTCTTTGACTTCACACATCTCCATTGTGAGTTCACACACCTTCATTCTATGACTTCACACACCTCCATTCTGACTTCAAACATCTCCATTCTATGACTTCACACACCTCCATTCTGTGCCTTCACACATCTCCATTCTAGGACTTAACAAACCTTCATTCTTACTTCACAAACATCCATTCTATGACTTCACACACCTCCATTCTATGACTTCACACACCTCCATTCTATGACTTCACAAACCTCCATTCTGTGACTTCACACATCTCAATTCTGTGACTTCACACACCTACATTATGACTTCACACACCTCCATTGTAGGACTTTACACACCTCCATTCTATGACTTCACACACCTCCATTCTGCGTTCACAAACCTCCATTCTGTGACTTAACGCACCTCCATTCTGTGACTTCACACACCTCCGTTCTGACTTCACACACCTCCATTCTATGACTTCACTCACCTCCATTCTGTGACTTCACAAACCTCAATTCTGTGACTTCACACACCTCCATTATGACTTCACACACCTCCATTCTATGACTTCACACACCTCCATTCTATGACTTCACACACCTAGATTCTGTGACTTCACACACCTCCGTTCTGAGTTCACACACCTCAATTCTGTGACTTCACACACCTCCATTCTGACTTCACCCAGCTCCATTCAATGACTTCACACACCTCCATTCTGTGACTTCGCACACCTCCAATCTGACTTCACACAGCTCCACTCTATGCCTTCCCACACCTCCATTCTATGACTTCACACACCTACATTCTGTGATTTCACACACCTACATTGTGACTTCACAGACCTCCATTCTATGAGTTCACACAAATGCATTGTGAATTCACACACCTCCATTCTATGACTTCACACACCTCCATTCTGACTTCACACACCTCCATTCTGACTTCACACACCTCAATTCTGTGACTTCACACAACTCCATTCTATGATTTCACACACCTCCATTCTATGAGTTCACACACCTGCATTCTATGACTTCACACACCTCCTTTCTGAGTTGACACACCTCCATTCTATAACTTCACACACCTCCAATCTGACTTCACACACCTCCATTTTATGACTTCACACACTTCCATTCTGTGACTTCAAAAACCTCCATTCTATGACTTCACACACCTCCATTCTATGACTTCACACACCTCCATTCTATGAATTCACACATCTCCATTCTGTGACTTCACACAACTCCATTCTCTGACTTCCCACACCTCCATTCTGGGACTTCACACACCTCCATTCTGAGTTCACACACCTCCGTTCTGTGAATTAACACACCTTTATTCCGTGACTTCACACACCTTCCTTCTATGATTTCACACACCTCCATTCTATGACTTCACACACCTCCATTCTATGACTTCACACACCTATATTCTTTGACTTCGCACACCTCCATTCTTTGACTTCACACACCTCCATTTTGAGTTCACACACATACATTCTGTGAGTTCACACACCTCCATTTGTGACGTTACACACCACCATTTTGACTTCACACACATCCATTCTGTGACTTCACACACCTCCATTCTGTGACTTCACACACCTCCATTTTGACTTCACACATTTCCATTCTCTGACTTCACACACTTGCATTCCATGACTTCACACACCTCTACTCTATCAGTTCACACACATCCATTCTATGAGTTCACAGACCACCATTTTGACTTCACACACCTCCATTCTATGACCTCACACACCTACATTCTTACTTCAGGAACATCCATTTTATGAATTCACCCACCTCCATTCTATGACTTCACAAACCTCCATTCTATGACTTCACACACCTCCATTCTATGACTTCACACACCTCCATTCTATGACTTCACACACCTCCATTCTATGAGTTCACACACCTCCATTCTGTGACTTCACACACCTCCATTCTATGAGTTCACACACCTGCATTGTGACTTCACACACCTCCATTCTATGACTTCACACACCTCCATTCTGACTTCACACACCTCCATTCTGACTTCACAAACAGCAATTCTGTGACTTCACACACCCCCATTCTTTGACTTCACACACCTCCATTGTGAGTTCACACACCTCCATTCTGACTTCACAAACATCAATTCTGTGACATCACACACATCCATTCTACGACTTCACACACCTCCATTCTATGACTTCACAAACCTCCATTCTGACTTCACACACCTCCATTCTGACTTCAGAATCATCAATACCGTGACTTCACACAACTCCATTCTATGACTTCACACACCTCCATTCTATGACTACACACACCTCCATTCTATGACTTCACAAACTTCCATTCTTTCTCTTCACACACCTCCATTCTTTGACTTCACACATCTCCATTGTGAGTTCACACACCTTCATTCTATGACTTCACACACCTCCATTCTGACTTCAAACATCTCCATTCTATGACTTCACACACCTCCATTCTGTGCCTTCACACATCTCCATTCTAGGACTTAACACACCTTCATTCTTACTTCACAAACATCCATTCTATGACTTCACACACCTCCATTCTATGACTTCACACACCTCCATTCCATGACTTCACAAACCTCCATTCTGTGACTTCACACATCTCAATTCTGTGACTTCACACACTTACATTATGACTTCACACACCTCCATTGAAGGACTTTACACACCTCCATTCTATGACTTCACACACCTATATTCTTTGACTTCGCACACCTCCATTCTTTGACTTCACACACCTCCATTTTGAGTTCACACACATACATTCTGTGAGTTCACACACCTCCATTTGTGACGTTACACACCACCATTTTGACTTCACACACATCCATTCTGTGACTTCACACACCTCCATTCTGTGACTTCACACACCTCCATTTTGACTTCACACATTTCCATTCTCTGACTTCACACACTTGCATTCCATGACTTCACACACCTCTATTCTATCAGTTCACACACATCCATTCTATGAGTTCACAGACCACCATTTTGACTTCACACACCTCCATTCTATGACCTCACACACCTACATTCTTACTTCAGGAACATCCATTTTATGAATTCACCCACCTCCATTCTATGACTTCACAAACCTCCATTCTATGACTTCACACACCTCCATTCTATGACTTCACACACCTCCATTCTATGACTTCACACACCTCCATTCTATGAGTTCACACACCTCCATTCTGTGACTTCACACACCTCCATTCTATGAGTTCACACACCTGCATTGTGACTTCACACACCTCCATTCTATGACTTCACACACCTCCATTCTGACTTCACACACCTCCATTCTGACTTCACAAACAGCAATTCTGTGACTTCACACACCCCCATTCTTTGACTTCACACACCTCCATTGTGAGTTCACACACCTCCATTCTGACTTCACAAACATCAATTCTGTGACATCACACACATCCATTCTACGACTTCACACACCTCCATTCTATGACTTCACAAACCTCCATTCTGACTTCACACACCTCCATTCTGACTTCAGAATCATCAATACTGTGACTTCACACAACTCCATTCTATGACTTCACACACCTCCATTCTATGACTACACACACCTCCATTCTATGACTTCACAAACTTCCATTCTTTCTCTTCACACACCTCCATTCTTTGACTTCACACATCTCCATTGTGAGTTCACACACCTTCATTCTATGACTTCACACACCTCCATTCTGACTTCAAACATCTCCATTCTATGACTTCACACACCTCCATTCTGTGCCTTCACACATCTCCATTCTAGGACTTAACACACCTTCATTCTTACTTCACAAACATCCATTCTATGACTTCACACACCTCCATTCTATGACTTCACACACCTCCATTCTATGACTTCACAAACCTCCATTCTGTGACTTCACACATCTCAATTCTGTGACTTCACACACTTACATTATGACTTCACACACCTCCATTGAAGGACTTTACACACCTCCATTCTATGACTTCACACACCTCCATTCTGCGTTCACAAACCTCCATTCTGTGACTTAACGCACCTCCATTCTGTGACTTCACACACCTCCGTTCTGACTTCACACACCTCCATTCTATGACTTCACACACCTCCATTCTGTGACTTCACAAACCTCAATTCTGTGACTTCACACACCTCCATTATGACCACACACCTCCATTCTATGACTTCACACACCTCCATTCTATGACTTCACACACCTAGATTCTGTGACTTCACACACCTCCGTTCTGAGTTCACACACCTCAATTCTGTGACTTCACACACCTCCATTCTGACTTCACCCAGCTCCATTCAATGACTTCACACACCTCCATTCTGTGACTTCGCACACCTCCAATCTGACTTCACACAGCTCCACTCTATGCCTTCCAACACCTCCATTCTATGATTTCACACACCTCCATTCTATGACTTCACACACCTCCATTCTGTGATTTCACACACCTCCATTTTGAGTTCAAACACCTCCGTTCTGTGACTTAACACACCTTCATTCTGTGACTTCACACACCAACATTCTGAGTTCACACACCTCCATTCTGTGACTTCACACACCTCCATTCTGACTTCAAACAGCTTGATTCTATGATTTCACACACCTCCATTCTGTGCCTTCACACACCTCCATTCTATGACTTCACACACCTCCATTCTATGACTTCACAAACCTCCATTCTGTGACTTCACACACCTCAATTCTGTGCCTTCACACACCTCCATTATGAATTCACACACATCCATTCTATGACTTCACACACCTCCATTCTATGACTTCACACACCTTCATTCTGTGACTTCACACACCTCCATTCTGAATTTACACGCCTCCATTGTGTGACATCACACAACTCCAATCTGACTTCACACAGCTCCATTCTATGACTTCACACACCTCCATTCTGTGACTTCACACACCTCCCTTCTATGACTTTACACACCTCCATTGTGACTTCACACAGCTCCATTCTATGAGTTCACAAACCTCCATTCTGACTTCACACACCTCTATTATATGACTTCACACACCTCCATTCTGACTTCACACACCTCCATTCTATGACTTCACACAATTCCATTCTGACTTCAGACACCTCCATTCTATGAGTTCACACACGTGCATTGTGACTTCACACACCTCCATTCTATGACTTCACACACCTCCATTCTGACTTCACACACCTCCATTCTGTCTTCACAAACATCAATCTGTGACTTCACACACCTCCATTCTTTGACTTCACACACCTCCATTGTGAGTTCACACACCTCCATTCTGAATTCACAAACATCAATTCTGTGACTTCACACACCTCCATTCTATGACTTCACACACCACCATTCTGTGTCTTCACACACCTCCATTCTATGACTTAACACACCTTCATTCTTACTTCACAAACATCCATTCTATGATCACACACCTCCATTCTATGACTTCTCACAACTCCATCTGTCTTCACACACCTCCATTCCATGACTTCACACACCTCCATTCGATGACTTCACACACCTCCATTCTTTGACTTCATGCACCTCCATTCTATGAGTTCACACACCTCTATTCTGTGACTTCACACACCTTTATTGTTTGACTTCATACACCTCCATTCTTTGACTTCACACACCTCCATTCCATGACTTCACACACCTCCATTCTATGAGTTCACACTCCTCCATTCTATGAGTTCACACTCCTCCATTTTGACTTCACACACCTCCATTCTTTGACTTCATACACCTTCATTCTCACTTCAGAAACATCCATTCTATGACTTCACGCACCTACATTCTATGACTTCACAAACCTCCGTTCTGTGACCACACACCTCCATTCTGAGTTCCCACACCTCCATTCTGTGACTTCACCCACCTCCATCCTGACTTCACACACCTCCATTCTGAATTCACCAACCTCAATTCTTTGACTTCACACACCGCCATTCTATGATTTCACACACTTCCATTCTATGAATTCACACACCTCCATTCTATGACTTCACACACGTCATTTCTGAGTTGACACACCTCCATATTGTGATTTCACACACCTCCAATTTGACTTCACACACCCCCATTCTATGACTTCACACAGTCTCATTGTGACTTCACACACTCCATTCTATGAGTTCACACACCTCCATTCTGACTTCACACACCTCCATTCTATGACTTCACACAGCTGCATTCCGACTTCAGACACCTCCATTTGTGACTTCACACACCACAATTTTGACTTCAAACACCTTCATTCTGTGACTTCACACACCTCCATTCTGTGACTTCACACACCTCCATTCTGACTTCACACTTCCATTCTTTGACTTAACACACCTCCATTCTGTGACTTCACACACCACCATTGTTTGACTTCACACACCTATATTCTTGGACTTCACACACCTCCATTCCTTGACTTCACACAGCTCCATTTTATGAGTTCACATACCCCCATTTTGACTTCACACACCTCCATTCTATGACTTCACACACCTTCATTCTACTTCAGAAACATCCATTCTATGACTTCACACACCTCCATTCTATGACTTCACACACCTCCATTCTATGACTTCACACACCTCCATTCTATGACTTCACACACCTCCATTGTTTGTTCACACTCCTCCATTCTGTGACTTCAAACACCTCCATTCTGTGACTTCACACACCTTCATTCTGTGACTTCACACACTTTCATTCTATGATTTCTCACACCTCCATTCTATTAATTCACACACCACCATTCTGTGACTTCACACAACTCCATTCTATGACTTCCCTCATCTCCATTGTGTGACTTCACACACCTCCATTCTGAGTTCACAAACCTCCATTCTGTGACTTAACGCACCTCCATTCTGTGACTTCACACACCTCCGTTCTGACTTCACACACCTCCATTCTATGACTTCACACACCTCCATTCTGTGACTTCACACACCTCAATTCTGTGACTTCACACACCTCCATTATGACTTCACACACCTCCATTCTATGACTTCACACACCTCCATTCTATGACTTCACACACCTCGATTCTGTGACTTCACACACCTCCGTTCTGAGTTCACACACCTCGATTCTGTGACTTCACACACCTCCATTCTGACTTCACCAAGCTGCATTCAATGACTTCACACACCTCCATTCTGTGACTTCGCACACCTCCAATCTGACTTCACACAGCTCCACTCTATGCCTTCCCACACCTCCATTCTATGATTTCACACACCTCCATTCTATGACTTCACACACCTCCATTCTGTGATTTCACACACCTCCATTCTGAGTTCAAACACCTGCGTTCTGTGACTTAACACACCTCCATTCTGTGACTTCACACACCACCATTCTGAGTTCACACACCTCCATTCTGTGACTTCACACACCTACATTCTGACTTCAAACAGCTCCATTCTGTGACTTCACACACCTGCATTCTGTGCCTTCACACACCTCCATTCTGTGACTTAACACACCTTCATTCTTACTTCACAAACATCCATTCTATGACTTCACACACCTCCATTCTATGACTTCACACACCTCCATTCTATGACTTCACAAACCTCCATTCTGTGACTTCACACACCTCAATTCTGTGACTTCATGCACCTCCATTATGAATTCACACACATCCATTCTATGACTTCACACACCTCCATTCTATGACTTCACACATCTCCATTCTATGACTTCACACAATTCCTTTCTATGACTTCACACACCTCCATTCTTTGACTTCACACACCTCCATTGTGATTTCACACACCTCCATTCTATGACTTCACACACCTCCATTCTATGACTTCACACACCTCCATTCTGTGATTTCACACACCTCCATTCTGAGTTCAAACACCTCCGTTCTGTGACTTAACACACCTCCATTCTGTGACTTCACACACCACCATTCTGAGTTCACACACCTCCATTCTGTGACTTAACACACCTTCATTCTTACTTCACAGACATCCATTCTATGACTTCACACACCTCCATTCTATGACTTCACACACCTTCATTCTATGACGTCACAACCTCCATTCTGTGACTTCACACACCTGAATTCTGTGACTTCACACACCTCCATTATGTATTCACACACATCCATTCTATGACTTCACACACCTCCATTTTATGACTTCACACACCTCCATTCCATGACTTCACACACCTCCATTCTATGAGTTCACACACCTCCATTCTATGAGTTCACACACCTCCATTTTGACTTCACACACCTCCATTCTTTGACTTCATACACCTTCATTCTCACTTCAGAAACATCCATTCTATGACTTCACGCACCTACATTCTGTGACTTCACAAACCTCCGTTCTGTGACCACACACCTCCATTCTGAGTTCCCACACCTCCATTCTGTGACTTCACCCACCTCCATCCTGACTTCACACTCCTCCATTCTGACTTCACCAACCTCAATTCTTTGACTTCACACACCTCCATTCTATGATTTCACACACTTCCATTCTATGAATTCACACACCTCCATTGAATGACTTCACACACGTCATTTCTGAGGTGCACACCTCCATTCTGTGATTTCACACACCTCCAATTTGACTTCACACACCCCCATTCTATGACTTCACACAGCCTCATTGTGACTTCACACACTCCATTCTATGAGTTCACACACCTCCATTCTGACTTCACACACCTCCATTCTATGACTTCACACAGCTGCATTCCGACTTCAGACACCTCCATTTGTGACTTCACACACGACAATTTGACTTCAAACAACTTCATTCTGTGACTACACACACCTCCATTCTGTGACTTCACACACCTCCATTTTGACTTCAGACTTCCATTCTTTGACTTAACACACCTCCATTCTGTGACTTCACACACCACCATTGTTTGACTTCACACACCTATGTTCTTGGACTTCACACACCTCCATTCCTTGACTTCACACACCTCCATTTTATGAGTTCACATACCCCCATTTTGACTTCACACACCTCCATTCTATGACTTCACACACCTTCATTCTACTTCAGAAACATCCATTCTATGACTTCACACACCTCCATTCTATGACTTCACACACCTCCTTTCTATGACTTCACACAATTCCATTCTATGACTTCACACACCTCCATTCTTTGACTTCACACACCTCCATTGTTTGTTCACACACCTCCATTCTGTGACTTCAAACACCTCCATTCTGTGACTTCACACACCTCCATTCTGTGACTTCACACACCTTCATTCTATGATTTCTCACACCTCCATTCTATTAATTCACACACCACCATTCTGTGACTTCACACAACTCCATTCTATGACTTCCCTCACCTCCATTGTGTGACTTCACACACCTCCATTCTGAGTTCACAAACCTCCATTCTGTTACTTAACGCACCTCCATTCTGTGACTTCACACACCTCCGTTCTGACTTCACACACCTCCATTCTATGACTTCACACACCTCCATTCTGTGACTTCACACACCTCAATTCTGTGACTTCACACACCTCCATTATGACTTCACACACCTCCATTCTATGACTTCACACACCTCCATTCTATGACTTCACACACCTCCATTCTGTGACTTCACACACCTCAATTCTGTGACTTCACACACCTCCATTATGACTTCACACACCTCCATTCTATGACTTCACACACCTCCATTCTATGACTTCACACACCTAGATTCTGTGACTTCACACACCTCCGTTCTGACTTCACCAAGCTCCATTCAATGACTACACACACCTCCATTCTGTGACTTCGCACACCTCCAATCTGACTTCACACAGCTCCACTCTATGCCTTCCCACACCTCCATTCTATGATTTCACACACCTCCATTCTATGACCTCACACACCTCCATTCGATGACTTCACACACCTCCATTCTTTGACTTCATGCACCTCAATTCTATGACTTCACAAACCTCCATTCTGTGACTTCACACACCTCAATTCTGTGACTTCACACACCTCCATTATGAATTCACACACATCCATTCTATGACTTCACACACCTCCATTTTATGACTTCACACACCTTCATTCTGTGATTTCACACACCTCCATTTTGAGTTCACACACCTCCATTCTGTGACTTCACACACCTCCATTCTATGAATTCACACACCTCCATTCTGTGACTTCACACTCCTCCATTCTGTGACTTCACACACCTCAATTTTGACTTCACACACTTCCATTCTTTGACTTCACACACCTCCATTCTGTGACTTCACACACCTCCATTCTAAGTCTTCACACACCTCCATTCTGACTTCACACACCTCCATTCTGACATCACACACCTCAATTCTGTGACTTCACACACCTCCATTCTGTGAATTCACACACCTCCATTCTATGACTTCACACACCTCCATTCTGACTTCACACACCTCCATTCTGACATCACACACCTCAATTCTGTGACTTCACACACCTCCATTCTATGATTTCACGCACCTCCATTCTATGACTTCACACACCTCCATTCTATGACTTCACACACCTCCAATTTGACTTCACACACCTCCAGTCTATGACTTCACACACCTCCATTCTGTGACTTCAAAAACCTCCATTCTATGACTTCACACACCTCCATTGTGACTTCACACAGCATCATTCTATGAGTTCACACACCGCCATTCTGACTTCACTCACCTCCATTCTATGACTTCACACAGCTCCATTCTGACTTCACACAGCTCCATTCTATGACTTCGCACACATCTATTCTGACTTCACACACCTCCATTCTGTGACTTCACACACCTCCATTCTATGACTTCACACACCTCCATTCTATGACTTCACACACCCCCATTGTGTGACTTCACACACCTCCATTCTATGACTTCAAACACCTCCATTCTGTGACTTCACACACCTTGATTCTGAGCTCACACACCTCCATTTTGTGATTTCACACACCTCCATTCTCTGACTTCACACAGCTCCATTCTATGACTTCACACACCTAAATTCTATGACTTCACACAATTCCATTCTATGACTTCACACACCTCCATTCTGTGACTTCACACACCTCCATTCTATGACTTCACACACCTCCATTCTGTGACTTCACACACCTGCTTTCTATGACCTCACACACCTCCATTCTATGACGTCGCACACCTGCATTGTGACTTCACACACCTCCATTCTATGAGTTCACACACCTCCATTCTGACTTCACACACCTCCATTCTATGACTTCACACACCTCCATTCTGACTTCACACACCTCAATTCTATGACTTCACACAACTCCATCTGACTTCACACACCTCCATTCCATGACTTCACACACCTCCATTCGATGACTTCCCACACCTCCATTCTTTGACTCCATGCACCTCCATTCTATGAGTTCACACAGCTCCATTCTGTGACTTCACACACCTTTATTGTTTGACTTCACACACCTCCATTCTTTGACTTCACACACTCCATTCCATGAAATCACACACCTCCATTCTATGAGTCCACACACCTCCATTCTATGATTCACACACCTCCATTTTGACTTCACACACCTCCATTCTTTGACTTCATACACCTTCGTTCTCACTTCAGAAACATCCATTCTATGACTTCAGGCACCTCCATTCTATGACTTCACAAACCTCCGTTCTCTGACCACACACCTCCATTCTGTGTTTTCACACACCTCCAATTTGACTTCACACACCCCCATTATATGAGTTCACACACCCCCATTGTGACTTCACACACTCCATTCTATGGGTTCACACACCTCCATTCTGACTTCACACACCTCCATTCTATGGCTTCACACAGCTGCATTCTCACTCCAGACACCTCCATTTGTGACTTCACACACCACAATTTTGACTTCAAACACCTTCATTCTGTGACTTCACACACCTCCATTCTGTGATTTCACACACCTCCATTTTGATTCACACACTTCCATTCTTTGAATTAACACACCTGCATTCTGTGACTTCACACACCACCATTGTTTGACTTCACAACCTATATTCTTGGACTTCACACACCTCCATTCCATGACTTCACACATCTCCATTTTATGAGTTCACACACCTTCATTCTACTTCAGAAACATCCATACTATGACTTCACACACCTCCATTCTATGACTTCACAAACCTCCATTCTTTGACTTCACACACCTCCATTCTGAGTTCACACACCTCAATTCCGTGACTTCACACACCTCAATTCTCACTTCACTCACCTCCATTCTATCATTACACAATTCCATTCTATGACTTCACACACCTCCATTCTTTGACTTTACACACCTCCATTGTGAGTTCACACACCTCCATTCTGTGACTTCACACACCTCCATTCTGTGACTTCACACACCTCCATTCTGTGACTTCACACACCTCCATTCTTTGATTTCTCACACCTCCATTCTATTAATTCACACACCTCCATTCTGTGACTTCCTACAGCTCCATTCTATGACTTCCCACACCTCCATTCTGTGACTTCACAAACCTCCATTCTGAGTTCACACACCTCAGTTCCGTGACTTCACACACCTAAATTCTCACTTCACACACCTCCATTCTATGACTTCCCACAATTCCATTCTATGACTTCACACACCTCCATTCTTTGACTTCACACACCTCCATGGTGAATTCACACACCTCCATTCTGTGACTTCACACACCTCCATTCTGTGACTTCACACACCTCCATTCTATGATTTCTCACACCTCCATTCTATTAATTCACACACCTCCATTCTGTGACTTCACACAACTCCATTCTATGACTTCCCACACCTCCATTCTGTGACTTCACACAACTCCATTCTGAGTTCACAAACCTCCATTCTGTGACTTAACGTACCTTCATTCTGTGAGTTCACACACCTCCATTTTATGAATTCACACACCTCCATTCTATGAGTTCACACACGTCCATTCTATGACTTCACACACCTCCAGTCTTTGACTTCACACCCCTCCATTCTGTGACTTCACACACCTCCATTCTACAAATTCACACACCTCCATTGTGACTTCCCACACCTCCAATCTGAGTTCACACACCTCCATTCTATGACTTCAGGCACCTCCATTCTATGACTTCACACACCTAGATTCTGTGACTTCACACACCTCCATTCTGAGTTCACACACCTCCATTCACTGACTTCACACACCTCCATTCTGACTTCACACAGCTCCGTAAAATGACTTCACACACCTCCATTCTGTGACTTCGCACACCTCCATTCTGACTTCACACAGCTCCATTCTCTGACTTCCCACACCTTCATTCTATGATTTCACACACCTCCATTCTATGACTTCACACACCTCCATTCTGTGACTTCACACACATCCATTCTGAGTTCAAACACCTCCGTTCTGTGACTTAACACACCTCCATTCTGTGACTTCACACACCTCCATTCTGAGTTCGCACACCTCCATTCTGTGACTTCACACAACTCCATTCTGACTTCACACACCTCCATTCTGTGACTTCACACACCTCCATTCTGACTTCACACACCTCCATTCTGACTTCACACACCTCCATTCTGACTTCACACACCTCAATTCTGTGACTTAACACAAGTCCATTCTACGATTTGACACACCTCCATTCTATGACTTCACACAGCTCCATTCTGACTTCACACAGCTCCATTCTATGACTTCGCACACATCTATTGTGACTTCACACACCTCCATTCTGTGACTTCACACACCTCCATTCTATGACTTCACACACCTCCATTCTATGACTTCACATACCCCCATTGTGTGACTTCACACACCTCCATTCTATGACTTCACACACCTCCATTCTGTGACTTCACACACCTGCATTCTATGACCTCACACACCTCCATTCTATCACTTGGCACACCTGCATTGTGACTTCACACACCTCCATTCTATGAGTTCACACACCTCCATTCTGACTTCACACACCTCCATTCTATGACTTCACACACCTCCATTCTGACTTCACACACCTACATTATATGACTTCACACAACTCCATTCTGATTTCACACACCTCCATTCTGTGACTTCACACACCTCCATTATATGACTTTACACACCTCCATTCTGTGACTTCACACACCTCCATTCTATGACTTCACACACCTACATTCTGTGATTTCACACACCTACATTGTGACTTCACAGACCTCCATTCTATGAGTTCACACAAATGCATTGTGAATTCACACACCTCCATTCTATGACTTCACACACCTCCATTCTGACTTCACACACCTCCATTCTGACTTCACACACCTCAATTCTGTGACTTCACACAACTCCATTCTATGATTTCACACACCTCCATTCTATGATTTCACACACCTGCATTCTATGACTTCACACACCTCCTTTCTGAGTTGACACACCTCCATTCTATAACTTCACACACCTCCAATCTGACTTCACACACCTCCATTTTATGACTTCACACACTTCCATTCTGTGACTTCAAAAACCTCCATTCTATGACTTCACACACCTCCATTCTATGACTTCACACACCTCCATTCTATGAATTCACACATCTCCATTCTGTGACTTCACACAACTCCATTCTCTGACTTCCCACACCTCCATTCTGGGACTTCACACACCTCCATTCTGAGTTCACACACCTCCGTTCTGTGAATTAACACACCTTTATTCCGTGACTTCACACACCTTCCTTCTATGATTTCACACACCTCCATTCTATGACTTCACACACCTCCATTCTATGACTTCACACACCTATATTCTTTGACTTCGCACACCTCCATTCTTTGACTTCACACACCTCCATTTTGAGTTCACACACATACATTCTGTGAGTTCACACACCTCCATTTGTGACGTTACACACCACCATTTTGACTTCACACACATCCATTCTGTGACTTCACACACCTCCATTCTGTGACTTCACACACCTCCATTTTGACTTCACACATTTCCATTCTCTGACTTCACACACCTGCATTCCATGACTTCACACACCTCTACTCTATCAGTTCACACACATCCATTCTATGAGTTCACAGACCACCATTTTGACTTCACACACCTCCATTCTATGACCTCACACACCTACATTCTTACTTCAGGAACATCCATTTTATGAATTCACCCACCTCCATTCTATGACTTCACAAACCTCCACTCTATGACTTCACACACCTCCATTCTATGACTTCACACACCTCCATTCTATGACTTCACACACCTCCATTCTATGAGTTCACACACCTCCATTCTGTGACTTCACACACCTCCATTCTATGAGTTCACACACCTGCATTGTGACTTCACACACCTCCATTCTATGACTTCACACACCTCCATTCTGACTTCACACACCTCCATTCTGACTTCACAAACAGCAATTCTGTGACTTCACACTCCCCCATTCTTTGACTTCACACACCTCCATTGTGAGTTCACACACCTCCATTCTGACTTCACAAACATCAATTCTGTGACATCACACACATCCATTCTACGACTTCACACACCTCCATTCTATGACTTCACAAACCTCCATTCTGACTTCACACACCTCCATTCTGACTTCAGAATCATCAATACTGTGACTTCACACAACTCCATTCTATGACTTCACACACCTCCATTCTATGACTTCACACACCTCCATTCTATGACTTCACAAACTTCCATTCTTTGACTTCACACACCTCCATTCTTTGACTTCACACATCTCCATTGTGAGTTCACACACCTTCATTCTATGACTTCACACACCTCCATTCTGACTTCAAACATCTCCATTCTATGACTTCACACACCTCCATTCTGTGCCTTCACACATCTCCATTCTAGGACTTAACAAACCTTCATTCTTACTTCACAAACATCCATTCTATGACTTCACACACCTCCATTCTATGACTTCACACACCTCCATTCTATGACTTCACAAACCTCCATTCTGTGACTTCACACATCTCAATTCTGTGACTTCACACACCTACATTATGACTTCACACACCTCCATTGTAGGACTTTACACACCTCCATTCTATGACTTCACACACCTCCATTCTGCGTTCACAAACCTCCATTCTGTGACTTAACGCACCTCCATTCTGTGACTTCACACACCTCCGTTCTGACTTCACACACCTCCATTCTATGACTTCACTCACCTCCATTCTGTGACTTCACAAACCTCAATTCTGTGACTTCACACACCTCCATTATGACTTCACACACCTCCATTCTATGACTTCACACACCTCCATTCTATGACTTCACACACCTAGATTCTGTGACTTCACACACCTCCGTTCTGAGTTCACACACCTCAATTCTGTGACTTCACACACCTCCATTCTGACTTCACCCAGCTCCATTCAATGACTTCACACACCTCCATTCTGTGACTTCGCACACCTCCAATCTGACTTCACACAGCTCCACTCTATGCCTTCCCACACCTCCATTCTATGACTTCACACACCTACATTCTGTGATTTCACACACCTACATTGTGACTTCACAGACCTCCATTCTATGAGTTCACACAAATGCATTGTGAATTCACACACCTCCATTCTATGACTTCACACACCTCCATTCTGACTTCACACACCTCCATTCTGACTTCACACACCTCAATTCTGTGACTTCACACAACTCCATTCTATGATTTCACACACCTCCATTCTATGAGTTCACACACCTGCATTCTATGACTTCACACACCTCCTTTCTGAGTTGACACACCTCCATTCTATAACTTCACACACCTCCAATCTGACTTCACACACCTCCATTTTATGACTTCACACACTTCCATTCTGTGACTTCAAAAACCTCCATTCTATGACTTCACACACCTCCATTCTATGACTTCACACACCTCCATTCTATGAATTCACACATCTCCATTCTGTGACTTCACACAACTCCATTCTCTGACTTCCCACACCTCCATTCTGGGACTTCACACACCTCCATTCTGAGTTCACACACCTCCGTTCTGTGAATTAACACACCTTTATTCCGTGACTTCACACACCTTCCTTCTATGATTTCACACACCTCCATTCTATGACTTCACACACCTCCATTCTATGACTTCACACACCTATATTCTTTGACTTCGCACACCTCCATTCTTTGACTTCACACACCTCCATTTTGAGTTCACACACATACATTCTGTGAGTTCACACACCTCCATTTGTGACGTTACACACCACCATTTTGACTTCACACACATCCATTCTGTGACTTCACACACCTCCATTCTGTGACTTCACACACCTCCATTTTGACTTCACACATTTCCATTCTCTGACTTCACACACTTGCATTCCATGACTTCACACACCTCTACTCTATCAGTTCACACACATCCATTCTATGAGTTCACAGACCACCATTTTGACTTCACACACCTCCATTCTATGACCTCACACACCTACATTCTTACTTCAGGAACATCCATTTTATGAATTCACCCACCTCCATTCTATGACTTCACAAACCTCCATTCTATGACTTCACACACCTCCATTCTATGACTTCACACACCTCCATTCTATGACTTCACACACCTCCATTCTATGAGTTCACACACCTCCATTCTGTGACTTCACACACCTCCATTCTATGAGTTCACACACCTGCATTGTGACTTCACACACCTCCATTCTATGACTTCACACACCTCCATTCTGACTTCACACACCTCCATTCTGACTTCACAAACAGCAATTCTGTGACTTCACACACCCCCATTCTTTGACTTCACACACCTCCATTGTGAGTTCACACACCTCCATTCTGACTTCACAAACATCAATTCTGTGACATCACACACATCCATTCTACGACTTCACACACCTCCATTCTATGACTTCACAAACCTCTATTCTGACTTCACACACCTCCATTCTGACTTCAGAATCATCAATACTGTGACTTCACACAACTCCATTCTATGACTTCACACACCTCCATTCTATGACTACACACACCTCCATTCTATGACTTCACAAACTTCCATTCTTTCTCTTCACACACCTCCATTCTTTGACTTCACACATCTCCATTGTGAGTTCACACACCTTCATTCTATGACTTCACACACCTCCATTCTGACTTCAAACATCTCCATTCTATGACTTCACACACCTCCATTCTGTGCCTTCACACATCTCCATTCTAGGACTTAACACACCTTCATTCTTACTTCACAAACATCCATTCTATGACTTCACACACCTCCATTCTATGACTTCACACACCTCCATTCTATGATTTCACAAACCTCCATTCTGTGACTTCACACATCTCAATTCTGTGACTTCACACACTTACATTATGACTTCACACACCTCCATTGTAGGACTTTACACACCTCCATTCTATGACTTCACACACCTCCATTCTGCGTTCACAAACCTCCATTCTGTGACTTAACGCACCTCCATTCTGTGACTTCACACACCTCCGTTCTGACTTCACACACCTCCATTCTATGACTTCACACACCTCCATTCTGTGACTTCACAAACCTCAATTCTGTGACTTCACACACCTCCATTATGACTTCACACACCTCCATTCTATGACTTCACACACCTCCATTCTATGACTTCACACACCTAGATTCTGTGACTTCACACACCTCCGTTCTGAGTTCACACACCTCAATTCTGTGACTTCACACACCTCCATTCTGACTTCACCCAGCTCCATTCAATGACTTCACACACCTCCATTCTGTGACTTCGCACACCTCCAATCTGACTTCACACAGCTCCACTCTATGCCTTCCAACACCTCCATTCTATGATTTCACACACCTCCATTCTATGACTTCACACACCTCCATTCTGTGATTTCACACACCTCCATTTTGAGTTCAAACACCTCCGTTCTGTGACTTAACACACCTTCATTCTGTGACTTCACACACCAACATTCTGAGTTCACACACCTCCATTCTGTGACTTCACACACCTCCATTCTGACTTCAAACAGCTTGATTCTATGATTTCACACACCTCCATTCTGTGCCTTCACACACCTCCATTCTATGACTTCACACACCTCCATTCTATGACTTCACAAACCTCCATTCTGTGACTTCACACACCTCAATTCTGTGCCTTCACACACCTCCATTATGAATTCACACACATCCATTCTATGACTTCACACACCTCCATTCTATGACTTCACACACCTTCATTCTGTGACTTCACACACCTCCATTCTGAGTTTACACGCCTCCATTGTGTGACTTCACACAACTCCAATCTGACTTCACACAGCTCCATTCTATGACTTCACACACCTCCATTCTGTGACTTCACACACCTCCCTTCTATGACTTTACACACCTCCATTGTGACTTCACACAGCTCCATTCTATGAGTTCACAAACCTCCATTCTGACTTCACACACCTCTATTATATGACTTCACACACCTCCATTCTGACTTCACACACCTCCATTCTATGACTTCACACAATTCCATTCTGACTTCAGACACCTCCATTCTATGAGTTCACACACGTGCATTGTGACTTCACACACCTCCATTCTATGACTTCACACACCTCCATTCTGACTTCACACACCTCCATTCTGTCTTCACAAACATCAATCTGTGACTTCACACACCTCCATTCTTTGACTTCACACACCTCCATTGTGAGTTCACACACCTCCATTCTGAATTCACAAACATCAATTCTGTGACTTCACACACCTCCATTCTATGACTTCACACACCACCATTCTGTGTCTTCACACACCTCCATTCTATGACTTAACACACCTTCATTCTTACTTCACAAACATCCATTCTATGATCACACACCTCCATTCTATGACTTCTCACAACTCCATCTGTCTTCACACACCTCCATTCCATGACTTCACACACCTCCATTCGATGACTTCACACACCTCCATTCTTTGACTTCATGCACCTCCATTCTATGAGTTCACACACCTCTATTCTGTGACTTCACACACCTTTATTGTTTGACTTCATACACCTCCATTCTTTGACTTCACACACCTCCATTCCATGACTTCACACACCTCCATTCTATGAGTTCACACTCCTCCATTCTATGAGTTCACACTCCTCCATTTTGACTTCACACACCTCCATTCTTTGACTTCATACACCTTCATTCTCACTTCAGAAACATCCATTCTATGACTTCACGCACCTACATTCTATGACTTCACAAACCTCCGTTCTGTGACCACACACCTCCATTCTGAGTTCCCACACCTCCATTCTGTGACTTCACCCACCTCCATCCTGACTTCACACACCTCCATTCTGAATTCACCAACCTCAATTCTTTGACTTCACACACCGCCATTCTATGATTTCACACACTTCCATTCTATGAATTCACACACCTCCATTCTATGACTTCACACACGTCATTTCTGAGTTGACACACCTCCATATTGTGATTTCACACACCTCCAATTTGACTTCACACACCCCCATTCTATGACTTCACACAGTCTCATTGTGACTTCACACACTCCATTCTATGAGTTCACACACCTCCATTCTGACTTCACACACCTCCATTCTATGACTTCACACAGCTGCATTCCGACTTCAGACACCTCCATTTGTGACTTCACACACCACAATTTTGACTTCAAACACCTTCATTCTGTGACTTCACACACCTCCATTCTGTGACTTCACACACCTCCATTCTGACTTCACACTTCCATTCTTTGACTTAACACACCTCCATTCTGTGACTTCACACACCACCATTGTTTGACTTCACACACCTATATTCTTGGACTTCACACACCTCCATTCCTTGACTTCACACAGCTCCATTTTATGAGTTCACATACCCCCATTTTGACTTCACACACCTCCATTCTATGACTTCACACACCTTCATTCTACTTCAGAAACATCCATTCTATGACTTCACACACCTCCATTCTATGACTTCACACACCTCCATTCTATGACTTCACACACCTCCATTCTATGACTTCACACACCTCCATTGTTTGTTCACACTCCTCCATTCTGTGACTTCAAACACCTCCATTCTGTGACTTCACACACCTCCATTCTGTGACTTCACACACTTTCATTCTATGATTTCTCACACCTCCATTCTATTAATTCACACACCACCATTCTGTGACTTCACACAACTCCATTCTATGACTTCCCTCATCTCCATTGTGTGACTTCACACACCTCCATTCTGAGTTCACAAACCTCCATTCTGTGACTTAACGCACCTCCATTCTGTGACTTCACACACCTCCGTTCTGACTTCACACACCTCCATTCTATGACTTCACACACCTCCATTCTGTGACTTCACACACCTCAATTCTGTGACTTCACACACCTCCATTATGACTTCACACACCTCCATTCTATGACTTCACACACCTCCATTCTATGACTTCACACACCTAGATTCTGTGACTTCACACACCTCCGTTCTGAGTTCACACACCTCGATTCTGTGACTTCACACACCTCCATTCTGACTTCACCAAGCTGCATTCAATGACTTCACACACCTCCATTCTGTGACTTCGCACACCTCCAATCTGACTTCACACAGCTCCACTCTATGCCTTCCCACACCTCCATTCTATGATTTCACACACCTCCATTCTATGACTTCACACACCTCCATTCTGTGATTTCACACACCTCCATTCTGAGTTCAAACACCTGCGTTCTGTGACTTAACACACCTCCATTCTGTGACTTCACACACCACCATTCTGAGTTCACACACCTCCATTCTGTGACTTCACACACCTACATTCTGACTTCAAACAGCTCCATTCTGTGACTTCACACACCTGCATTCTGTGCCTTCACACACCTCCATTCTGTGACTTAACACACCTTCATTCTTACTTCACAAACATCCATTCTATGACTTCACACACCTCCATTCTATGACTTCACACACCTCCATTCTATGACTTCACAAACCTCCATTCTGTGACTTCACACACCTCAATTCTGTGACTTCATGCACCTCCATTATGAATTCACACACATCCATTCTATGACTTCACACACCTCCATTCTATGACTTCACACATCTCCATTCTATGACTTCACACAATTCCTTTCTATGACTTCACACACCTCCATTCTTTGACTTCACACACCTCCATTGTGATTTCACACACCTCCATTCTATGACTTCACACACCTCCATTCTATGACTTCACACACCTCCATTCTGTGATTTCACACACCTCCATTCTGAGTTCAAACACCTCCGTTCTGTGACTTAACACACTTCCATTCTGTGACTTCACACACCACCATTCTGAGTTCACACACCTCCATTCTGTGACTTAACACACCTTCATTCTTACTTCACAGACATCCATTCTATGACTTCACACACCTCCATTCTATGACTTCACACACCTTCATTCTATGACGTCACAACCTCCATTCTGTGACTTCACACACCTGAATTCTGTGACTTCACACACCTCCATTATGTATTCACACACATCCATTCTATGACTTCACACACCTCCATTTTATGACTTCACACACCTCCATTCCATGACTTCACACACCTCCATTCTATGAGTTCACACACCTCCATTCTATGAGTTCACACACCTCCATTTTGACTTCACACACCTCCATTCTTTGACTTCATACACCTTCATTCTCACTTCAGAAACATCCATTCTATGACTTCACGCACCTACATTCTGTGACTTCACAAACCTCCGTTCTGTGACCACACACCTCCATTCTGAGTTCCCACACCTCCATTCTGTGACTTCACCCACCTCCATCCTGACTTCACACTCCTCCATTCTGACTTCACCAACCTCAATTCTTTGACTTCACACACCTCCATTCTATGA
This sequence comes from Megascapheus bottae, assembly GCA_024803745.1. Lineage (NCBI taxonomy): Eukaryota > Metazoa > Chordata > Mammalia > Rodentia > Geomyidae > Megascapheus > Megascapheus bottae. The sequence goes on from JANJXV010001146.1 coordinate 83,691, forward strand.
TTTCACACACTTCCATTCTATGAATTCACACACCTCCATTGAATGACTTCACACACGTCATTTCTGAGGTGCACACCTCCATTCTGTGATTTCACACACCTCCAATTTGACTTCACACACCCCCATTCTATGACTTCACACAGCCTCATTGTGACTTCACACACTCCATTCTATGAGTTCACACACCTCCATTCTGACTTCACACACCTCCATTCTATGACTTCACACAGCTGCATTCCGACTTCAGACACCTCCATTTGTGACTTCACACACGACAATTTGACTTCAAACAACTTCATTCTGTGACTACACACACCTCCATTCTGTGACTTCACACACCTCCATTTTGACTTCAGACTTCCATTCTTTGACTTAACACACCTCCATTCTGTGACTTCACACACCACCATTGTTTGACTTCACACACCTATGTTCTTGGACTTCACACACCTCCATTCCTTGACTTCACACACCTCCATTTTATGAGTTCACATACCCCCATTTTGACTTCACACACCTCCATTCTATGACTTCACACACCTTCATTCTACTTCAGAAACATCCATTCTATGACTTCACACACCTCCATTCTATGACTTCACACACCTCCTTTCTATGACTTCACACAATTCCATTCTATGACTTCACACACCTCCATTCTTTGACTTCACACACCTCCATTGTTTGTTCACACACCTCCATTCTGTGACTTCAAACACCTCCATTCTGTGACTTCACACACCTCCATTCTGTGACTTCACACACCTTCATTCTATGATTTCTCACACCTCCATTCTATTAATTCACACACCACCATTCTGTGACTTCACACAACTCCATTCTATGACTTCCCTCACCTCCATTGTGTGACTTCACACACCTCCATTCTGAGTTCACAAACCTCCATTCTGTTACTTAACGCACCTCCATTCTGTGACTTCACACACCTCCGTTCTGACTTCACACACCTCCATTCTATGACTTCACACACCTCCATTCTGTGACTTCACACACCTCAATTCTGTGACTTCACACACCTCCATTATGACTTCACACACCTCCATTCTATGACTTCACACACCTCCATTCTATGACTTCACACATCTCCATTCTGTGACTTCACACACCTCAATTCTGTGACTTCACACACCTCCATTATGACTTCACACACCTCCATTCTATGACTTCACACACCTCCATTCTATGACTTCACACACCTAGATTCTGTGACTTCACACACCTCCGTTCTGACTTCACCAAGCTCCATTCAATGACTACACACACCTCCATTCTGTGACTTCGCACACCTCCAATCTGACTTCACACAGCTCCACTCTATGCCTTCCCACACCTCCATTCTATGATTTCACACACCTCCATTCTATGACCTCACACACCTCCATTCGATGACTTCACACACCTCCATTCTTTGACTTCATGCACCTCAATTCTATGACTTCACAAACCTCCATTCTGTGACTTCACACACCTCAATTCTGTGACTTCACACACCTCCATTATGAATTCACACACATCCATTCTATGACTTCACACACCTCCATTTTATGACTTCACACACCTTCATTCTGTGATTTCACACACCTCCATTTTGAGTTCACACACCTCCATTCTGTGACTTCACACACCTCCATCCTATGAATTCACACACCTCCATTCTGTGACTTCACACACCTCCATTCTGTGACTTCACACACCTCAATTTTGACTTCACACACTTCCATTCTTTGACTTCACACACCTCCATTCTGTGACTTCACACACCTCCATTCTAAGTCTTCACACACCTCCCTTTTTGGACTTCACACACCTCCATTCCATGACTTCACACATCTCCATTTTATGAGTTCGCACACCTCCATTTTGACTTCACACACCTACATTCTATGACGTCACACACCTTCATTCTATTTCAGAAACATCCATTCTATGACTTTACACACCTCCATTCTATGACTTTACAAACCTCCATTCTGTGACTTCACACACCTCCATTTTGAGTTCACACACCTCAATTCTGTGACGTCACACACCTCAATTCTGGCTTCACACATCTCCATTCTATAACTTCACACAATTCCTTTCTATGACTTCACACACCTCCATTCTTTGACTTCACACACCTCCATTGTGATTTCACACACCTCCATTCTATGACTTCACACACCTCCGTTATGACTTCACATAGCTCCATTCTATGACTTCACACACCTCCATTCTGTGCCTTCACACACCTCCATTCTATGACTTAACACACCATCATTCTTACTTCACAAACATCCAATCTATGATCACACACCTCCATTCTATGACTTCACACAACTCCATCTGACTTCACACACCTCCATTCCATGACTTCACACACCTCCATTCGATGACTTCACACACACCTCCATTCTTTGACTTCATGTACCTCCATTCTATGAGTTCACACACCTCCATTCTGTGACTTCACACACCTTTATTGTTTGACTTCACACACCTCCATTCTTTGACTTCACACACCTCCATTCCATGACTTCACACACCTCCATTCTATGAGTTCACACACCTCCATTCTATGAGTTCACACACCTCCATTTTGACTTCACACACCTCCATTCTTTGACTTCATACACCTTCATTCTCACTTCAGAAACATCCATTCTATGACTTCACGCACCTACATTCTATGACTTCACAAACCTCCGTTCTGTGACCACACACCTCCATTCTGAGTTCCCACACCTCCATTCTGTGACTTCACCCACCTTCATCCTGACTTCACACACCTCCATTCTGACTTCACAAACCTCAATTCTTTGACTTCACACACCTCCATTCTATGATTTCACACACTTCCATTCTATGAATTCACACACCTCCATTCTATGACTTCACACACGTCATTTCTGAGTTGACACACCTCCATATTGTGATTTCACACACCTCCAATTTGACTTCACACACCCCCATTCTATGACTTCACACAGCCTCATTGTGACTTCACACACTCCATTCTATGAGTTCACACACCTCCATTCTGACTTCACACACCTCCATTCTATGACTTCAAACACCTCCATTGTGACTTCAGACCCCTCCATTTGTGACTTCACACACCACAATTTTGACTTCAAACACCTTCATTCTGTGACTTCACACACCTCCATTCTGTGAATTCTCACACCTCCATTTTGACTTCACACTTCCATTCTTTGACTTAACACACCTCCATTCTGTGACTTCACACACCACCATTGTTTGACTTCACACACCTATATTCTTGGACTTCACACACCTCCATTCCTTGACTTCATACATCTCCATTTTATGAGTTCACATACCCCCATTTTGACTTCACACACCTCCATTCTATGACTTCACACACCTTCATTCTACTTCAGAAACATCCATTCTATGACTTCACACACCTCCATTCTATGACTTCACACACCTCCATTCTATGACTTCACACAATTCCATTCTATGACTTCACACACCTCCATTCTTTGACTTCACACACCTCCATTGTTTGTTCACACACCTCCATTCTGTGACTTCAAACACCTCCATTCTGTGACTTCACACACCTCCATTGTGAGACTTCACACACCTTCATTCTATGATTTCTCACACCTCCATTCTATTAATTCACACACCACCATTCTGTGACTTCACACAACTCCATTCTATGACTTCCCTCACCTCCATTGTGTGACTTCACACACCTCCATTCTGAGTTCACAAACCTCCATTCTGTGACTTAACGCACCTCCATTCTGTGACTTCACACACCTCCGTTCTGACTTCACACACCTCCATTCTATGACTTCACACACCTCCATTCTGTGACTTCACACACCTCAATTCTGTGACTTCACACACCTCCATTATGACTTCACACACCTCCATTCTATGACTTCACACACCTCCATTCTATGACTTCACATACCTAGATTCTGTGACTTCACACACCTCCGTTCTGAGTTCACACACCTCAATTCTGTGACTTCAAACACCTCCATTCTGACTTCACCAAGCTCCATTCAATGACTTCACACACCTTCATTCTGTGACTTCGCACACCTCCAATCTGACTTCACACAGCTCCAATCTATGCCTTCCCACACCTCCATTCTATGATTTCACACACCTCCATTCTATGACTTCACACACCTCCATTCTGTGATTTCACACACCTCCATTCTGAGTTCAAACACCTCCGTTCTGTGACTTAACACACCTTAATTCTGTGACTTCACACACCAACATTCTGAGTTCACACACCTCCATTCTGTGACTTCACACACCTCCATTCTGACTTCAAACAGCTCCATTCTGTGACTTCACACACCTCCATTCTGTGCCTACACACACCTCCATTCTATGACTTAACACACCTTCATTCTTACTTCACAAACATCCATTCTATGACTTCACACACCTCCATTCTATGACTTCACACACCTCCATTCTATGACTTCACAAACCTCCATTCTGTGACTTCACACACCTCAATTCTGTGACTTCATGCACCTCCATTATGAATTCACACACATCCATTCTATGACATCACACACCTCCATTTTATGACTTCACACACCTTCATTCTGTGACTTCACACACCTCCATTCTGAATTCACCCACCTCCATTCTGTGACTACACACATCTCCATTCTGTGAATTCACACACCTCCATTCTATGAATTCACACACCTCCATTCTGTGACTTCACACTCCTCCATTCTGTGACTTCACACACCTCAATTTTGACTTCACACACTTCCATTCTTTGACTTCACACACCTCCATTCTGTGACTTCACACACCACCATGGTTTGACTTCACACACCTCCCTTTTTGGACTTCACACACCTCCATTCCATGACTTCACACATCTCCATTTTATTAGTTCGCACACCTCCATTTTGACTTCACACACATACATTCTATGACTTCGCACACCTTCATTCTTACTTCACAAACATCCATGCTATGATCACACACCTCCATTCTATGACTTCACACAACTCCATCTGACTTCACACACCTCCATTCCATGACTTCACACACCTCCATTCGATGACTTCACACACCTCCATTTTTTGACTTCATGCACCTCAATTCTATGACTTCACAAACCTCCATTCTGTGACTTCACACAACTCAATTCTGTGACTTCACACACCTCCATTATGAATTCACACACATCCATTCTATGACTTCACACACCTCCATTTTATGACTTCACACACCTTCATTCTGAGTTCACACACCTCCATTCTGTTCCTTCACACACCTTTATTGTTTGACTTCACACACCTCCATTCTTTGACTTCACACACCTCCATTCCATGACTTCACACACCTCCATTCTATGAGTTCACACACCTCCATTCTATGAGTTCACACACCTCCATTTTGACTTCACACACCTCCATTCTTTGACTTCATACACCTTCATTCTCACTTCAGAAACATCCATTCTATGACTTCACGCACCTACATTCTATGACTTCACAAACCTCCGTTCTGTGACCACACACCTCCATTCTGAGTTCCCACACCTCCATTCTGTGACTTCACCCACCTTCATCCTGACTTCACACACCTCCATTCTGACTTCACAAACCTCAATTCTTTGACTTCACACACCTCCATTCTATGATTTCACACACTTCCATTCTATGAATTCACACACCTCCATTCTATGACTTCACACACGTCATTTCTGAGTTGACACACCTCCATATTGTGATTTCACACACCTCCAATTTGACTTCACACACCCCCATTCTATGACTTCACACAGCCTCATTGTGACTTCACACACTCCATTCTATGAGTTCACACACCTCCATTCTGACTTCACACACCTCCATTCTATGACTTCAAACACCTCCATTGTGACTTCAGACCCCTCCATTTGTGACTTCACACACCACAATTTTGACTTCAAACACCTTCATTCTGTGACTTCACACACCTCCATTCTGTGAATTCACACACCTCCATTTTGACTTCACACTTCCATTCTTTGACTTAACACACCTCCATTCTGTGACTTCACACACCACCATTGTTTGACTTCACACACCTATATTCTTGGACTTCACACACCTCCATTCCTTGACTTCATACATCTCCATTTTATGAGTTCACATACCCCCATTTTGACTTCACACACCTCCATTCTATGACTTCACACACCTCCATTCTATGACTTCACACACCTCCATTCTATGACTTCACACAATTCCATTCTATGACTTCACACACCTCCATTCTTTGACTTCACACACCTCCATTGTTTGTTCACACACCTCCATTCTGTGACTTCAAACACCTCCATTCTGTGACTTCACACACCTCCATTGTGAGACTTCACACAACTTCATTCTATGATTTCTCACACCTCCATTCTATTAATTCACACACCACCATTCTGTGACTTCACACAACTCCATTCTATGACTTCCCTCACCTCCATTGTGTGACTTCACACACCTCCATTCTGAGTTCACAAACCTCCATTCTGTGACTTAACGCACCTCCATTCTGTGACTTCACACACCTCCGTTCTGACTTCACACACCTCCATTCTATGACTTCACACACCTCCATTCTGTGACTTCACACACCTCAATTCTGTGACTTCACACACCTCCATTATGACTTCACACACCTCCATTCTATGACTTCACACACCTCCATTCTATGACTTCACATACCTAGATTCTGTGACTTCACACACCTCCATTCTTTGACTTCATGCACCTCCATTCTATGAGTTCACACACCTCTATTCTGTGACTTCACACACCTTTATTGTTTGACTTCATACACCTCCATTCTTTGACTTCACACACCTCCATTCCATGACTTCACACACCTCCATTCTATGAGTTCACACTCCTCCATTCTATGAGTTCACACTCCTCCATTTTGACTTCACACACCTCCATTCTTTGACTTCATACACCTTCATTCTCACTTCAGAAACATCCATTCTATGACTTTACAAACCTCCGTTCTGTGACCACACACCTCCATTCTGAGTTCCCACACCTCCATTCTGTGACTTCACCCACCTCCATCCTGACTTCACACACCTCCATTCTGAATTCACCAACCTCAATTCTTTGACTTCACACACCGCCATTCTATGATTTCACACACTTCCATTCTATGAATTCACACACCTCCATTCTATGACTTCACACACGTCATTTCTGAGTTGACACACCTCCATATTGTGATTTCACACACCTCCAATTTGACTTCACACACCCCCATTCTATGACTTCACACAGTCTCATTGTGACTTCACACACTCCATTCTATGAGTTCACACACCTCCATTCTGACTTCACACACCTCCATTCTATGACTTCACACAGCTGCATTCCGACTTCAGACACCTCCATTTGTGACTTCACACACCACAATTTTGACTTCAAACACCTTCATTCTGTGACTTCACACACCTCCATTCTGTGACTTCACACACCTCCATTCTGACTTCACACTTCCATTCTTTGACTTAACACACCTCCATTCTGTGACTTCACACACCACCATTGTTTGACTTCACACACCTATATTCTTGGACTTCACACACCTCCATTCCTTGACTTCACACAGCTCCATTTTATGAGTTCACATACCCCCATTTTGACTTCACACACCTCCATTCTATGACTTCACACACCTTCATTCTACTTCAGAAACATCCATTCTATGACTTCACACACCTCCATTCTATGACTTCACACACCTCCATTCTATGACTTCACACACCTCCATTCTATGACTTCACACACCTCCATTGTTTGTTCACACTCCTCCATTCTGTGACTTCAAACACCTCCATTCTGTGACTTCACACACCTCCATTCTGTGACTTCACACACTTTCATTCTATGATTTCTCACACCTCCATTCTATTAATTCACACACCACCATTCTGTGACTTCACACAACTCCATTCTATGACTTCCCTCATCTCCATTGTGTGACTTCACACACCTCCATTCTGAGTTCACAAACCTCCATTCTGTGACTTAACGCACCTCCATTCTGTGACTTCACACACCTCCGTTCTGACTTCACACACCTCCATTCTATGACTTCACACACCTCCATTCTGTGACTTCACACACCTCAATTCTGTGACTTCACACACCTCCATTATGACTTCACACACCTCCATTCTATGACTTCACACACCTCCATTCTATGACTTCACACACCTCGATTCTGTGACTTCACACACCTCCGTTCTGAGTTCACACACCTCGATTCTGTGACTTCACACACCTCCATTCTGACTTCACCAAGCTGCATTCAATGACTTCACACACCTCCATTCTGTGACTTCGCACACCTCCAATCTGACTTCACACAGCTCCACTCTATGCCTTCCCACACCTCCATTCTATGATTTCACACACCTCCATTCTATGACTTCACACACCTCCATTCTGTGATTTCACACACCTCCATTCTGAGTTCAAACACCTGCGTTCTGTGACTTAACACACCTCCATTCTGTGACTTCACACACCACCATTCTGAGTTCACACACCTCCATTCTGTGACTTCACACACCTACATTCTGACTTCAAACAGCTCCATTCTGTGACTTCACACACCTGCATTCTGTGCCTTCACACACCTCCATTCTGTGACTTAACACACCTTCATTCTTACTTCACAAACATCCATTCTATGACTTCACACACCTCCATTCTATGACTTCACACACCTCCATTCTATGACTTCACAAACCTCCATTCTGTGACTTCACACACCTCAATTCTGTGACTTCATGCACCTCCATTATGAATTCACACACATCCATTCTATGACTTCACACACCTCCATTCTATGACTTCACACATCTCCATTCTATGACTTCACACAATTCCTTTCTATGACTTCACACACCTCCATTCTTTGACTTCACACACCTCCATTGTGATTTCACACACCTCCATTCTATGACTTCACACACCTCCATTCTATGACTTCACACACCTCCATTCTGTGATTTCACACACCTCCATTCTGAGTTCAAACGCCTCCGTTCTGTGACTTAACACACCTCCATTCTGTGACTTCACACACCACCATTCTGAGTTCACACACCTCCATTCTGTGACTTAACACACCTTCATTCTTACTTCACAGACATCCATTCTATGACTTCACACACCTCCATTCTATGACTTCACACACCTTCATTCTATGACGTCACAACCTCCATTCTGTGACTTCACACACCTGAATTCTGTGACTTCACACACCTCCATTATGTATTCACACACATCCATTCTATGACTTCACACACCTCCATTTTATGACTTCACACACCTCCATTCCATGACTTCACACACCTCCATTCTATGAGTTCACACACCTCCATTCTATGAGTTCACACACCTCCATTTTGACTTCACACACCTCCATTCTTTGACTTCATACACCTTCATTCTCACTTCAGAAACATCCATTCTATGACTTCACGCACCTACATTCTGTGACTTCACAAACCTCCGTTCTGTGACCACACACCTCCATTCTGAGTTCCCACACCTCCATTCTGTGACTTCACCCACCTCCATCCTGACTTCACACTCCTCCATTCTGACTTCACCAACCTCAATTCTTTGACTTCACACACCTCCATTCTATGATTTCACACACTTCCATTCTATGAATTCACACACCTCCATTGAATGACTTCACACACGTCATTTCTGAGGTGCACACCTCCATTCTGTGATTTCACACACCTCCAATTTGACTTCACACACCCCCATTCTATGACTTCACACAGCCTCATTGTGACTTCACACACTCCATTCTATGAGTTCACACACCTCCATTCTGACTTCACACACCTCCATTCTATGACTTCACACAGCTGCATTCCGACTTCAGACACCTCCATTTGTGACTTCACACACGACAATTTGACTTCAAACAACTTCATTCTGTGACTACACACACCTCCATTCTGTGACTTCACACACCTCCATTTTGACTTCAGACTTCCATTCTTTGACTTAACACACCTCCATTCTGTGACTTCACACACCACCATTGTTTGACTTCACACACCTATGTTCTTGGACTTCACACACCTCCATTCCTTGACTTCACACACCTCCATTTTATGAGTTCACATACCCCCATTTTGACTTCACACACCTCCATTCTATGACTTCTCACACCTTCATTCTACTTCAGAAACATCCATTCTATGACTTCACACACCTCCATTCTATGACTTCACACACCTCCTTTCTATGACTTCACACAATTCCATTCTATGACTTCACACACCTCCATTCTTTGACTTCACACACCTCCATTGTTTGTTCACACACCTCCATTCTGTGACTTCAAACACCTCCATTCTGTGACTTCACACACCTCCATTCTGTGACTTCACACACCTTCATTCTATGATTTCTCACACCTCCATTCTATTAATTCACACACCACCATTCTGTGACTTCACACAACTCCATTCTATGACTTCCCTCACCTCCATTGTGTGACTTCACACACCTCCATTCTGAGTTCACAAACCTCCATTCTGTTACTTAACGCACCTCCATTCTGTGACTTCACACACCTCCGTTCTGACTTCACACACCTCCATTCTATGACTTCACACACCTCCATTCTGTGACTTCACACACCTCAATTCTGTGACTTCACACACCTCCATTATGACTTCACACACCTCCATTCTATGACTTCACACACCTCCATTCTATGACTTCACACACCTCCATTCTGTGACTTCACACACCTCAATTCTGTGACTTCACACACCTCCATTATGACTTCACACACCTCCATTCTATGACTTCACACACCTCCATTCTATGACTTCACACACCTAGATTCTGTGACTTCACACACCTCCGTTCTGACTTCACCAAGCTCCATTCAATGACTACACACACCTCCATTCTGTGACTTCGCACACCTCCAATCTGACTTCACACAGCTCCACTCTATGCCTTCCCACACCTCCATTCTATGATTTCACACACCTCCATTCTATGACCTCACACACCTCCATTCGATGACTTCACACACCTCCATTCTTTGACTTCATGCACCTCAATTCTATGACTTCACAAACCTCCATTCTGTGACTTCACACACCTCAATTCTGTGACTTCACACACCTCCATTATGAATTCACACACATCCATTCTATGACTTCACACACCTCCATTTTATGACTTCACACACCTTCATTCTGTGATTTCACACACCTCCATTCTGAGTTCACACACCTCCATTCTGTGACTTCACACACCTCCATTCTATGAATTCACACACCTCCATTCTGTGACTTCACACTCCTCCATTCTGTGACTTCACACACCTCAATTTTGACTTCACACACTTCCATTCTTTGACTTCACACACCTCCATTCTGTGACTTCACACACCTCCATTCTAAGTCTTCACACACCTCCCTTTTTGGACTTCACACACCTCCATTCCATGACTTCACACATCTCCATTTTATGAGTTCGCACACCTCCATTTTGACTTCACACACCTACATTCTATGACGTCACACACCTTCATTCTATTTCAGAAACATCCATTCTATGACTTTACACACCTCCATTCTATGACTTTACAAACCTCCATTCTGTGCCTTCACACACCTCCATTTTGAGTTCACACACCTCAATTCTGTGACGTCACACACCTCAATTCTGGCTTCACACATCTCCATTCTATAACTTCACACAATTCCTTTCTATGACTTCACACACCTCCATTCTTTGACTTCACACACCTCCATTGTGATTTCACACACCTCCATTCTATGACTTCACACACCTCCGTTATGACTTCACATAGCTCCATTCTATGACTTCACACACCTCCATTCTGTGCCTTCACACACCTCCATTCTATGACTTAACACACCATCATTCTTACTTCACAAACATCCAATCTATGATCACACACCTCCATTCTATGACTTCACACAACTCCATCTGACTTCACACACCTCCATTCCATGACTTCACACACCTCCATTCGATGACTTCACGCACACCTCCATTCTTTGACTTCATGTACCTCCATTCTATGAGTTCACACACCTCCATTCTGTGACTTCACACACCTTTATTGTTTGACTTCACACACCTCCATTCTTTGACTTCACACACCTCCATTCCATGACTTCACACACCTCCATTCAATGAGTTCACACACCTCCATTCTATGAGTTCACACACCTCCATTTTGACTTCACACACCTCCATTCTTTGACTTCATACACCTTCATTCTCACTTCAGAAACATCCATTCTATGACTTCACGCACCTACATTCTATGACTTCACAAACCTCCGTTCTGTGACCACACACCTCCATTCTGAGTTCCCACACCTCCATTCTGTGACTTCACCCACCTTCATCCTGACTTCACACACCTCCATTCTGACTTCACAAACCTCAATTCTTTGACTTCACACACCTCCATTCTATGATTTCACACACTTCCATTCTATGAATTCACACACCTCCATTCTATGACTTCACACACGTCATTTCTGAGTTGACACACCTCCATATTGTGATTTCACACACCTCCAATTTGACTTCACACACCCCCATTCTATGACTTCACACAGCCTCATTGTGACTTCACACACTCCATTCTATGAGTTCACACACCTCCATTCTGACTTCACACACCTCCATTCTATGACTTCAAACACCTCCATTGTGACTTCAGACCCCTCCATTTGTGACTTCACACACCACAATTTTGACTTCAAACACCTTCATTCTGTGACTTCACACACCTCCATTCTGTGAATTCTCACACCTCCATTTTGACTTCACACTTCCATTCTTTGACTTAACACACCTCCATTCTGTGACTTCACACACCACCATTGTTTGACTTCACACACCTATATTCTTGGACTTCACACACCTCCATTCCTTGACTTCATACATCTCCATTTTATGAGTTCACATACCCCCATTTTGACTTCACACACCTCCATTCTATGACTTCACACACCTTCATTCTACTTCAGAAACATCCATTCTATGACTTCACACACCTCCATTCTATGACTTCACACACCTCCATTCTATGACTTCACACAATTCCATTCTATGACTTCACACACCTCCATTCTTTGACTTCACACACCTCCATTGTTTGTTCACACACCTCCATTCTGTGACTTCAAACACCTCCATTCTGTGACTTCACACACCTCCATTGTGAGACTTCACACACCTTCATTCTATGATTTCTCACACCTCCATTCTATTAATTCACACACCACCATTCTGTGACTTCACACAACTCCATTCTATGACTTCCCTCACCTCCATTGTGTGACTTCACACACCTCCATTCTGAGTTCACAAACCTCCATTCTGTGACTTAACGCACCTCCATTCTGTGACTTCACACACCTCCGTTCTGACTTCACACACCTCCATTCTATGACTTCACACACCTCCATTCTGTGACTTCACACACCTCAATTCTGTGACTTCACACACCTCCATTATGACTTCACACACCTCCATTCTATGACTTCACACACCTCCATTCTATGACTTCACATACCTAGATTCTGTGACTTCACACACCTCCGTTCTGAGTTCACACACCTCAATTCTGTGACTTCAAACACCTCCATTCTGACTTCACCAAGCTCCATTCAATGACTTCACACACCTTCATTCTGTGACTTCGCACACCTCCAATCTGACTTCACACAGCTCCAATCTATGCCTTCCCACACCTCCATTCTATGATTTCACACACCTCCATTCTATGACTTCACACACCTCCATTCTGTGATTTCACACACCTCCATTCTGAGTTCAAACACCTCCGTTCTGTGACTTAACACACCTTAATTCTGTGACTTCACACACCAACATTCTGAGTTCACACACCTCCATTCTGTGACTTCACACACCTCCATTCTGACTTCAAACAGCTCCATTCTGTGACTTCACACACCTCCATTCTGTGCCTACACACACCTCCATTCTATGACTTAACACACCTTCATTCTTACTTCACAAACATCCATTCTATGACTTCACACACCTCCATTCTATGACTTCACACACCTCCATTCTATGACTTCACAAACCTCCATTCTGTGACTTCACACACCTCAATTCTGTGACTTCATGCACCTCCATTATGAATTCACACACATCCATTCTATGACATCACACACCTCCATTTTATGACTTCACACACCTTCATTCTGTGACTTCACACACCTCCATTCTGAATTCACCCACCTCCATTCTGTGACTACACACATCTCCATTCTGTGAATTCACACACCTCCATTCTATGAATTCACACACCTCCATTCTGTGACTTCACACTCCTCCATTCTGTGACTTCACACACCTCAATTTTGACTTCACACACTTCCATTCTTTGACTTCACACACCTCCATTCTGTGACTTCACACACCACCATGGTTTGACTTCACACACCTCCCTTTTTGGACTTCACACACCTCCATTCCATGACTTCACACATCTCCATTTTATTAGTTCGCACACCTCCATTTTGACTTCACACACATACATTCTATGACTTCGCACACCTTCATTCTTACTTCACAAACATCCATGCTATGATCACACACCTCCATTCTATGACTTCACACAACTCCATCTGACTTCACACACCTCCATTCCATGACTTCACACACCTCCATTCGATGACTTCACACACCTCCATTTTTTGACTTCATGCACCTCAATTCTATGACTTCACAAACCTCCATTCTGTGACTTCACACAACTCAATTCTGTGACTTCACACACCTCCATTATGAATTCACACACATCCATTCTATGACTTCACACACCTCCATTTTATGACTTCACACACCTTCATTCTGAGTTCACACACCTCCATTCTGTGACTTCACACACCCTTATTGTTTGACTTCACACACCTCCATTCTTTGACTTCACACACCTCCATTCCATGACTTCACACACCTCCATTCTATGAGTTCACACACCTCCATTCTATGAGTTCACACACCTCCATTTTGACTTCACACACCTCCATTCTTTGACTTCATACACCTTCATTCTCACTTCAGAAACATCCATTCTATGACTTCACGCACCTACATTCTATGACTTCACAAACCTCCGTTCTGTGACCACACACCTCCATTCTGAGTTCCCACACCTCCATTCTGTGACTTCACCCACCTTCATCCTGACTTCACACACCTCCATTCTGACTTCACAAACCTCAATTCTTTGACTTCACACACCTCCATTCTATGATTTCACACACTTCCATTCTATGAATTCACACACCTCCATTCTATGACTTCACACACGTCATTTCTGAGTTGACACACCTCCATATTGTGATTTCACACACCTCCAATTTGACTTCACACACCCCCATTCTATGACTTCACACAGCCTCATTGTGACTTCACACACTCCATTCTATGAGTTCACACACCTCCATTCTGACTTCACACACCTCCATTCTATGACTTCAAACACCTCCATTGTGACTTCAGACCCCTCCATTTGTGACTTCACACACCACAATTTTGACTTCAAACACCTTCATTCTGTGACTTCACACACCTCCATTCTGTGAATTCACACACCTCCATTTTGACTTCACACTTCCATTCTTTGACTTAACACACCTCCATTCTGTGACTTCACAGACCACCATTGTTTGACTTCACACACCTATATTCTTGGACTTCACACACCTCCATTCCTTGACTTCATACATCTCCATTTTATGAGTTTACATACCCCCATTTTGACTTCACACACCTCCATTCTATGACTTCACACACCTTCATTCTACTTCAGAAACATCCATTCTATGACTTCACACACCTCCATTCTATGACTTCACACACCTCCATTCTATGACTTCACACAATTCCATTCTATGACTTCACACACCTCCATTCTTTGACTTCACACACCTCCATTGTTTGTTCACACACCTCCATTCTGTGACTTCAATCACCTCCATTCTGTGACTTCATACACCTCCATTGTGAGACTTCACACACCTTCATTCTATGATTTCTCACACCTCCATTCTATTAATTCACACACCACCATTCTGTGACTTCACACAACTCCATTCTATGACTTCCCTCACCTCCATTGTGTGACTTCACACACCTCCATTCTGAGTTCACAAACCTCCATTCTGTGACTTAACGCACCTCCATTCTGTGACTTCACACACCTCCGTTCTGACTTCACACACCTCCATTCTATGACTTCACACACCTCCATTCTGTGACTTCACACACCTCAATTCTGTGACTTCACACACCTCCATTATGACTTCACACACCTCCATTCTATGACTTCACACACCTCCATTCTATGACTTCACATACCTAGATTCTGTGACTTCACACACCTCCGTTCTGAGTTCACACACCTCAATTCTGTGACTTCAAACACCTCCATTCTGACTTCACCAAGCTCCATTCAATGAATTCACACACCTCCATTCTGTGACTTCGCACACCTCCAATCTGACTTCACACAGCTCCAATCTATGCCTTCCCACACCTCCATTCTATGATTTCACACACCTCCATTCTATGACTTCACACACCTCCATTCTGTGATTTCACACACCTCCATTCTGAGTTCAAACACCTCCGTTCTGTGACTTAACACACGTTCATTCTGTGACTTCACACACCAACATTCTGAGTTCACACACCTCCATTCTGTGACTTCACACACCTCCATTCTGACTTCAAACAGCTCCATTCTGTGACTTCACACACCTCCATTCTGTGCCTACACACACCTCCATTCTATGACTTAACACACCTTCATTCTTACTTCACAAACATCCATTCTATGACTTCACACACCTCCATTCTATGACTTCACACACCTCCATTCTATGACTTCACAAACCTCCATTCTGTGACTTCACACACCTCAATTCTGTGACTTCATGCACCTCCATTATGAATTCACACACATCCATTCTATGACATCACACACCTCCATTTTATGACTTCACACACCTCCATTCTGTGACTTCACACACCTCCATTCTGAATTCACACACCTCCATTCTGTGACTACACACATCTCCAATCTGTGCATTCACACACCTCCATTCTATGAATTCACACACCTCCATTCTGTGACTTCACACTCCTCCATTCTGTGACTTCACACACCGCAATTTTGACTTCACACACTTCCATTCTTTGACTTCACACACCTCCATTCTGTGACTTCACACACCACCATGGTTTGACTTCACACACCTCCCTTTTTGGACTTCACACACCTCCAATCCATGACTTCACACATCTCCATTTTATGAGTTCGCACACCTCCATTTTGACTTCACACACATACATTCTATGACTTCGCACACCTTCATTCTTACTTCACAAACATCCATTCTATGACCACACACCTCCATTCTATGACTTCACACAACTCCATCTGACTTCACACACCTCCATTCCATGACTTCACACACCTCCATTCGATGACTTCACACACCTCCATTTTTTGACTTCATGCACCTCAATTCTATGACTTCACAAACCTCCATTCTGTGACTTCACACAACTCAATTCTGTGACTTCACACACCTCCATTATGAATTCACACACATCCATTCTATGACTTCACACACCTCCATTTTATGACTTCACACACCTTCATTCTGTGACTTCACACACCTCCATTCTGAGTTCACACACCTCCATTCTGTGACTTCACACACCTTTATTGTTTGACTTCACACACCTCCATTCTTTGACTTCACACACCTCCATTCCATGACTTCACACACCTCCATTCTAGGAGTTCACACACCTCCATTCTATGAGTTCACACACCTCCATTTTGACTTCACACACCTCCATTCTTTGACTTCATACACCTTCATTCTCACTTCAGAAACATCCATTCTATGACTTCACGCACCTACATTCTATGACTTCACAAACCTCCGTTCTGTGACCACACACCTCCATTCTGAGTTCCCACACCTCCATTCTGTGACTTCACACACCTTCATCCTGACTTCACACACCTCCATTCTGACTTCACAAACCTCAATTCTTTGACTTCACACACCTCCATTCTATGATTTCACACACTTCCATTCTATGAATTCACACACCTCCATTCTATGACTTCACACACGTCATTTCTGAGTTGACACACCTCCATATTGTGATTTCACACACCTCCAATTTGACTTCACACACCCCCATTCTATGACTTCACACAGCCTCATTGTGACTTCACACACTCCATTCTATGAGTTCACACACCTCCATTCTGACTTCACACACCTCCATTCTATGACTTCAAACACCTCCATTGTGACTTCAGACCCCTCCATTTGTGACTTCACACACCACAATTTTGACTTCAAACACCTTCATTCTGTGACTTCACACACCTCCATTCTGTGAATTCACACACCTCCATTTTGACTTCACACTTCCATTCTTTGACTTCACACACCTCCATTCTGTGAATTCACACACCTCCATTCTGAGTTCACACACCTCCATTCTATGACTTCACATACCTAGATTCTGTGACTTCACACACCTCCGTTCTGAGTTCACACACCTCAATTCTGTGACTTCAAACACCTCCATTCTGACTTCACCAAGCTCCATTCAATGAATTCACACACCTCCATTCTGTGACTTCGCACACCTCCAATCTGACTTCACACAGCTCCAATCTATGCCTTCCCACACCTCCATTCTATGATTTCACACACCTCCATTCTATGACTTCACACACCTCCATTCTGTGATTTCACACACCTCCATTCTGAATTCAAACACCTCCGTTCTGTGACTTAACACACCTTCATTCTGTGACTTCACACACCAACATTCTGAGTTCACACACCTCCATTCTGTGACTTCACACACCTCCATTCTGACTTCAAACAGCTCCATTCTGTGACTTCACACACCTCCATTCTGTGCCTACACACACCTCCATTCTATGACTTAACACACCTTCATTCTTACTTCACAAACATCCATTCTATGACTTCACACACCTCCATTCTATGACTTCACACACCTCCATTCTATGACTTCACAAACCTCCATTCTGTGACTTCACACACCTCAATTCTGTGACTTCATGCACCTCCATTATGAATTCACACACATCCATTCTATGACATCACACACCTCCATTTTATGACTTCACACACCTCCATTCTGTGACTTCACACACCTCCATTCTGAATTCACACACCTCCATTCTGTGACTACACACATCTCCAATCTGTGCATTCACACACCTCCATTCTATGAATTCACACACCTCCATTCTGTGACTTCACACTCCTCCATTCTGTGACTTCACACACCGCAATTTTGACTTCACACACTTCCATTCTTTGACTTCACACACCTCCATTCTGTGACTTCACACACCACCATGGTTTGACTTCACACACCTCCCTTTTTGGACTTCACACACCTCCAATCCATGACTTCACACATCTCCATTTTATGAGTTCGCACACCTCCATTTTGACTTCACACACATACATTCTATGACTTCGCACACCTTCATTCTTACTTCACAAACATCCATTCTATGACCACACACCTCCATTCTATGACTTCACACAACTCCATCTGACTTCACACACCTCCATTCCATGACTTCACACACCTCCATTCGATGACTTCACACACCTCCATTTTTTGACTTCATGCACCTCAATTCTATGACTTCACAAACCTCCATTCTGTGACTTCACACAACTCAATTCTGTGACTTCACACACCTCCATTATGAATTCACACACATCCATTCTATGACTTCACACACCTCCATTTTATGACTTCACACACCTTCATTCTGAGTTCACACACCTCCATTCTGTGACTTCACACACCCTTATTGTTTGACTTCACACACCTCCATTCTTTGACTTCACACACCTCCATTCCATGACTTCACACACCTCCATTCTATGAGTTCACACACCTCCATTCTATGAGTTCACACACCTCCATTTTGACTTCACACACCTCCATTCTTTGACTTCATACACCTTCATTCTCACTTCAGAAACATCCATTCTATGACTTCACGCACCTACATTCTATGACTTCACAAACCTCCGTTCTGTGACCACACACCTCCATTCTGAGTTCCCACACCTCCATTCTGTGACTTCACCCACCTTCATCCTGACTTCACACACCTCCATTCTGACTTCACAAACCTCAATTCTTTGACTTCACACACCTCCATTCTATGATTTCACACACTTCCATTCTATGAATTCACACACCTCCATTCTATGACTTCACACACGTCATTTGGAGTTGACACACCTCCATATTGTGATTTCACACACCTCCAATTTGACTTCACACACCCCCATTCTATGACTTCACACAGCCTCATTGTGACTTCACACACTCCATTCTATGAGTTCACACACCTCCATTCTGACTTCACACACCTCCATTCTATGACTTCAAACACCTCCATTGTGACTTCAGACCCCTCCATTTGTGACTTCACACACCACAATTTTGACTTCAAACACCTTCATTCTGTGACTTCACACACCTCCATTCTGTGAATTCACACACCTCCATTTTGACTTCACACTTCCATTCTTTGACTTAACACACCTCCATTCTGTGACTTCACAGACCACCATTGTTTGACTTCACACACCTATATTCTTGGACTTCACACACCTCCATTCCTTGACTTCATACATCTCCATTTTATGAGTTTACATACCCCCATTTTGACTTCACACACCTCCATTCTATGACTTCACACACCTTCATTCTACTTCAGAAACATCCATTCTATGACTTCACACACCTCCATTCTATGACTTCACACACCTCCATTCTATGACTTCACACAATTCCATTCTATGACTTCACACACCTCCATTCTTTGACTTCACACACCTCCATTGTTTGTTCACACACCTCCATTCTGTGACTTCAATCACCTCCATTCTGTGACTTCATACACCTCCATTGTGAGACTTCACACACCTTCATTCTATGATTTCTCACACCTCCATTCTATTAATTCACACACCACCATTCTGTGACTTCACACAACTCCATTCTATGACTTCCCTCACCTCCATTGTGTGACTTCACACACCTCCATTCTGAGTTCACAAACCTCCATTCTGTGACTTAACGCACCTCCATTCTGTGACTTCACACACCTCCGTTCTGACTTCACACACCTCCATTCTATGACTTCACACACCTCCATTCTGTGACTTCACACACCTCAATTCTGTGACTTCACACACCTCCATTATGACTTCACACACCTCCATTCTATGACTTCACACACCTCCATTCTATGACTTCACATACCTAGATTCTGTGACTTCACACACCTCCGTTCTGAGTTCACACACCTCAATTCTGTGACTTCAAACACCTCCATTCTGACTTCACCAAGCTCCATTCAATGAATTCACACACCTCCATTCTGTGACTTCGCACACCTCCAATCTGACTTCACACAGCTCCAATCTATGCCTTCCCACACCTCCATTCTATGATTTCACACACCTCCATTCTATGACTTCACACACCTCCATTCTGTGATTTCACACACCTCCATTCTGAGTTCAAACACCTCCGTTCTGTGACTTAACACACGTTCATTCTGTGACTTCACACACCAACATTCTGAGTTCACACACCTCCATTCTGTGACTTCACACACCTCCATTCTGACTTCAAACAGCTCCATTCTGTGACTTCACACACCTCCATTCTGTGCCTACACACACCTCCATTCTATGACTTAACACACCTTCATTCTTACTTCACAAACATCCATTCTATGACTTCACACACCTCCATTCTATGACTTCACACACCTCCATTCTATGACTTCACAAACCTCCATTCTGTGACTTCACACACCTCAATTCTGTGACTTCATGCACCTCCATTATGAATTCACACACATCCATTCTATGACATCACACACCTCCATTTTATGACTTCACACACCTCCATTCTGTGACTTCACACACCTCCATTCTGAATTCACACACCTCCATTCTGTGACTACACACATCTCCAATCTGTGCATTCACACACCTCCATTCTATGAATTCACACACCTCCATTCTGTGACTTCACACTCCTCCATTCTGTGACTTCACACACCGCAATTTTGACTTCACACACTTCCATTCTTTGACTTCACACACCTCCATTCTGTGACTTCACACACCACCATGGTTTGACTTCACACACCTCCCTTTTTGGACTTCACACACCTCCAATCCATGACTTCACACATCTCCATTTTATGAGTTCGCACACCTCCATTTTGACTTCACACACATACATTCTATGACTTCGCACACCTTCATTCTTACTTCACAAACATCCATTCTATGACCACACACCTCCATTCTATGACTTCACACAACTCCATCTGACTTCACACACCTCCATTCCATGACTTCACACACCTCCATTCGATGACTTCACACACCTCCATTTTTTGACTTCATGCACCTCAATTCTATGACTTCACAAACCTCCATTCTGTGACTTCACACAACTCAATTCTGTGACTTCACACACCTCCATTATGAATTCACACACATCCATTCTATGACTTCACACACCTCCATTTTATGACTTCACACACCTTCATTCTGTGACTTCACACACCTCCATTCTGAGTTCACACACCTCCATTCTGTGACTTCACACACCTTTATTGTTTGACTTCACACACCTCCATTCTTTGACTTCACACACCTCCATTCCATGACTTCACACACCTCCATTCTAGGAGTTCACACACCTCCATTCTATGAGTTCACACACCTCCATTTTGACTTCACACACCTCCATTCTTTGACTTCATACACCTTCATTCTCACTTCAGAAACATCCATTCTATGACTTCACGCACCTACATTCTATGACTTCACAAACCTCCGTTCTGTGACCACACACCTCCATTCTGAGTTCCCACACCTCCATTCTGTGACTTCACACACCTTCATCCTGACTTCACACACCTCCATTCTGACTTCACAAACCTCAATTCTTTGACTTCACACACCTCCATTCTATGATTTCACACACTTCCATTCTATGAATTCACACACCTCCATTCTATGACTTCACACACGTCATTTCTGAGTTGACACACCTCCATATTGTGATTTCACACACCTCCAATTTGACTTCACACACCCCCATTCTATGACTTCACACAGCCTCATTGTGACTTCACACACTCCATTCTATGAGTTCACACACCTCCATTCTGACTTCACACACCTCCATTCTATGACTTCAAACACCTCCATTGTGACTTCAGACCCCTCCATTTGTGACTTCACACACCACAATTTTGACTTCAAACACCTTCATTCTGTGACTTCACACACCTCCATTCTGTGAATTCACACACCTCCATTTTGACTTCACACTTCCATTCTTTGACTTAACACACCTCCATTCTGTGACTTCACAGACCACCATTGTTTGACTTCACACACCTATATTCTTGGACTTCACACACCTCCATTCCTTGACTTCATACATCTCCATTTTATGAGTTTACATACCCCCATTTTGACTTCACACACCTCCATTCTATGACTTCACACACCTTCATTCTACTTCAGAAACATCCATTCTATGACTTCACACACCTCCATTCTATGACTTCACACACCTCCATTCTATGACTTCACACAATTCCATTCTATGACTTCACACACCTCCATTCTTTGACTTCACACACCTCCATTGTTTGTTCACACACCTCCATTCTGTGACTTCAATCACCTCCATTCTGTGACTTCATACACCTCCATTGTGAGACTTCACACACCTTCATTCTATGATTTCTCACACCTCCATTCTATTAATTCACACACCACCATTCTGTGACTTCACACAACTCCATTCTATGACTTCCCTCACCTCCATTGTGTGACTTCACACACCTCCATTCTGAGTTCACAAACCTCCATTCTGTGACTTAACGCACCTCCATTCTGTGACTTCACACACCTCCGTTCTGACTTCACACACCTCCATTCTATGACTTCACACACCTCCATTCTGTGACTTCACACACCTCAATTCTGTGACTTCACACACCTCCATTATGACTTCACACACCTCCATTCTATGACTTCACACACCTCCATTCTATGACTTCACATACCTAGATTCTGTGACTTCACACACCTCCGTTCTGAGTTCACACACCTCAATTCTGTGACTTCAAACACCTCCATTCTGACTTCACCAAGCTCCATTCAATGAATTCACACACCTCCATTCTGTGACTTCGCACACCTCCAATCTGACTTCACACAGCTCCAATCTATGCCTTCCCACACCTCCATTCTATGATTTCACACACCTCCATTCTATGACTTCACACACCTCCATTCTGTGATTTCACACACCTCCATTCTGAGTTCAAACACCTCCGTTCTGTGACTTAACACACGTTCATTCTGTGACTTCACACACCAACATTCTGAGTTCACACACCTCCATTCTGTGACTTCACACACCTCCATTCTGACTTCAAACAGCTCCATTCTGTGACTTCACACACCTCCATTCTGTGCCTACACACACCTCCATTCTATGACTTAACACACCTTCATTCTTACTTCACAAACATCCATTCTATGACTTCACACACCTCCATTCTATGACTTCACACACCTCCATTCTATGACTTCACAAACCTCCATTCTGTGACTTCACACACCTCAATTCTGTGACTTCATGCACCTCCATTATGAATTCACACACATCCATTCTATGACATCACACACCTCCATTTTATGACTTCACACACCTCCATTCTGTGACTTCACACACCTCCATTCTGAATTCACACACCTCCATTCTGTGACTACACACATCTCCAATCTGTGCATTCACACACCTCCATTCTATGAATTCACACACCTCCATTCTGTGACTTCACACTCCTCCATTCTGTGACTTCACACACCGCAATTTTGACTTCACACACTTCCATTCTTTGACTTCACACACCTCCATTCTGTGACTTCACACACCACCATGGTTTGACTTCACACACCTCCCTTTTTGGACTTCACACACCTCCAATCCATGACTTCACACATCTCCATTTTATGAGTTCGCACACCTCCATTTTGACTTCACACACATACATTCTATGACTTCGCACACCTTCATTCTTACTTCACAAACATCCATTCTATGACCACACACCTCCATTCTATGACTTCACACAACTCCATCTGACTTCACACACCTCCATTCCATGACTTCACACACCTCCATTCGATGACTTCACACACCTCCATTTTTTGACTTCATGCACCTCAATTCTATGACTTCACAAACCTCCATTCTGTGACTTCACACAACTCAATTCTGTGACTTCACACACCTCCATTATGAATTCACACACATCCATTCTATGACTTCACACACCTCCATTTTATGACTTCACACACCTTCATTCTGTGACTTCACACACCTCCATTCTGAGTTCACACACCTCCATTCTGTGACTTCACACACCTTTATTGTTTGACTTCACACACCTCCATTCTTTGACTTCACACACCTCCATTCCATGACTTCACACACCTCCATTCTAGGAGTTCACACACCTCCATTCTATGAGTTCACACACCTCCATTTTGACTTCACACACCTCCATTCTTTGACTTCATACACCTTCATTCTCACTTCAGAAACATCCATTCTATGACTTCACGCACCTACATTCTATGACTTCACAAACCTCCGTTCTGTGACCACACACCTCCATTCTGAGTTCCCACACCTCCATTCTGTGACTTCACACACCTTCATCCTGACTTCACACACCTCCATTCTGACTTCACAAACCTCAATTCTTTGACTTCACACACCTCCATTCTATGATTTCACACACTTCCATTCTATGAATTCACACACCTCCATTCTATGACTTCACACACGTCATTTCTGAGTTGACACACCTCCATATTGTGATTTCACACACCTCCAATTTGACTTCACACACCCCCATTCTATGACTTCACACAGCCTCATTGTGACTTCACACACTCCATTCTATGAGTTCACACACCTCCATTCTGACTTCACACACCTCCATTCTATGACTTCAAACACCTCCATTGTGACTTCAGACCCCTCCATTTGTGACTTCACACACCACAATTTTGACTTCAAACACCTTCATTCTGTGACTTCACACACCTCCATTCTGTGAATTCACACACCTCCATTTTGACTTCACACTTCCATTCTTTGACTTCACACACCTCCATTCTGTGAATTCACACACCTCCATTCTGAGTTCACACACCTCCATTCTATGACTTCACATACCTAGATTCTGTGACTTCACACACCTCCGTTCTGAGTTCACACACCTCAATTCTGTGACTTCAAACACCTCCATTCTGACTTCACCAAGCTCCATTCAATGAATTCACACACCTCCATTCTGTGACTTCGCACACCTCCAATCTGACTTCACACAGCTCCAATCTATGCCTTCCCACACCTCCATTCTATGATTTCACACACCTCCATTCTATGACTTCACACACCTCCATTCTGTGATTTCACACACCTCCATTCTGAATTCAAACACCTCCGTTCTGTGACTTAACACACCTTCATTCTGTGACTTCACACACCAACATTCTGAGTTCACACACCTCCATTCTGTGACTTCACACACCTCCATTCTGACTTCAAACAGCTCCATTCTGTGACTTCACACACCTCCATTCTGTGCCTACACACACCTCCATTCTATGACTTAACACACCTTCATTCTTACTTCACAAACATCCATTCTATGACTTCACACACCTCCATTCTATGACTTCACACACCTCCATTCTATGACTTCACAAACCTCCATTCTGTGACTTCACACACCTCAATTCTGTGACTTCATGCACCTCCATTATGAATTCACACACATCCATTCTATGACATCACACACCTCCATTTTATGACTTCACACACCTTCATTCTGTGACTTCACACACCTCCATTCTGAGTTTACACACCTCCATTCTGTGACTACACACATCTCCATTCTGTGAATTCACACACCTCCATTCTGTGACTTCACACTCCTCCATTCTGTGACTTCACACACCTCAATTTTGACTTCACACACTTCCATTCTTTGACTTCACACACCTCCATTCTGTGACTTCACACACCACCATGGTTTGACTTCACACACCTCCCTTTTTGGACTTCACACACCTCCATTCCATGACTTCACACATCTCCATTTTATGAGTTCGCACAACTCCATTTTGACTTCACACACATACATTCTATGACTTCACACACCTTCATTCATACTTCACAAACATCCATTCTATGATCACACACCTCCATTCTATGACTTCACACAACTCCATCTGACTTCACACACCTCCATTCCATGACTTCACGCACCTCCATTCGATGACTTCACACACCTCCATTTTTTGACTTCATGCACCTCAATTCTATGACTTCACAAACCTCCATTCTGTGATTTCACACACCTCAATTCTGTGACTTCACACACCTCCATTATGAATTCACACACATCCATTCTATGACTTCACACACCTCCATTTTATGACTTCACACACCTTCATTCTGTGACTTCACACACCTCCATTCTGAGTTCCCACACCTCCATTCTGTGACTACACACATCTCCATTCTGTGACTTCACACACCTCCATTCTATGAATTCACAGACCTCCATTCTGTGACTTCACACTCCTCCATTCTGTGACTTCACACACCTCAATTTTGACTTCACACACTTCCATTCTTTGACTTCACACACCTCCATTCTGTGACTTCACACACCACCATGGTTTGACTTCACACACCTCCCTTTTTGGACTTCACACACCTCCATTCCATGACTTCACACATCTCCATTTTTTGAGTTCGCACACCTCCATTTTGACTTCACACACATACATTCTATGACTTCACACACCTTCATTCTATTTCAGAAACATCCATTCTATGACTTCACACACCTCCATTCTATGACTTTACAAACCTCCATTCTGTGACTTCACACACCTCCATTCTGAGTTCACACACCTCAATTCTGTGACGTCACACACCTCAATTCTGGCTTCACACATCTCCATTCTATGACTTCACACAATTCCTTTCTATGACTTCACACACCTCCATTCTTTGACTTCACACACCTCCATTGTGATTTCACACACCTCCATTCTATGACTTCACACACCTCCATTATGACTTCACATAGCTCCATTCTATGACTTCACACACCTCCATTCTGTGACTTCACACACCTCCATTCCATGACTTCACACATCTCCATTTTATGAGTTCGCACACCTCCATTTTGACTTCACACACATACATTCTATGACTTCACACACCTTCATTCTATTTCAGAAACATCCATTCTATGATTTCACAAACCTCCATTCTATGACTTTAGAAACCTCCATTCTGTGACTTCACACACCTCCATTTTGAGTTCACACACCTCAATTCTGTGACGTCACACACCTCAATTCTGGCTTCACACATCTCCATTGTATGACTTCACACAATTCCTTTCTATGACTTCACACACCTCCATTCTTTGACTTCACACACCTCCATTGTGATTTCACACACCTCCATTCTATGACTTCACACACCTCCGTTATGACTTCACATAGCTCCATTCTATGACTTCACACACCTCCATTCTGTGCCTTCACACACCTCCATTCTATGACTTAACACACCATCATTCTTACTTCACAAACATCCATTCTATGATCACACACCTCCATTCTATGACTTCACACAACTCCATCTGACTTCACACACCTCCATTCCATGACTTCACACACCTCCATTCGACGACTTCACACACACCTCCATTCTTTGACTTCATGCACCTCCATTCTATGAGTTCACACACCTCCATTCTGTGACTTCACACACCTTTATTGTTTGACTTCACACACCTCCATTCTTTGACTTCACACACCTCCATTCAATGACTTCACACACCTCCATTCTATGAGTTCACACACCTCCATTCTATGAGTTCACACACCTCCATTTTGACTTCACACACCTCCATTCTTTGACTTCATACACCTTCATTCTCACTTCAGAAACATCCATTCTATGACTTCACGCACCTACATTCTATGACTTCACAAACCTCCGTTCTGTGACCACACACCTCCATTCTGAGTTCCCACACCTCCATTCTGTGACTTCACCCACCTCCATCCTGACTTCACACACCTCCATTCTGACTTCACAAACCTCAATTCTTTGACTTCACACACCTCCATTCTATGATTTCACACACTTCCATTCTATGAATCCACACACCTCCATTCTATGACTTCACACACGTCATTTCCGAGTTGACACACCTCCATATTGTGATTTCACACACCTCCAATTTGACTTCACACACCCCCATTCTATGACTTCACACAGCCTCATTGTGACTTCACACACTCCATTCTATGAGTTCACACACCTCCATTCTGACTTCACACACCTCCATTCTATGATTTCACACAGCTGCATTCCGACTTCAGACACCTCCATTTGTATCTTCACACACCAAAATTTTGACTTCAAACGCCTTCATTCTGAGACTTCACACACCTCCATTCTGTGAATTCACACACCTCCATTTTGACTTCACACTTCCATTCTTTGACTTAACACACTCCATTCTGTGACTTCACACACCACCATTGTTTGACTTCACACACCTATATTCTTGGACTTCACACACCTCCATTCCTTGACTTCATACATCTCCATTTTATGAGTTCACATACCCCCATTTTGACTTCACACACCTCCATTCTATGACTTCACACACCTTCATTCTACTTCAGAAACATCCATTCTATGACTTCACACACCTCCATTCTATGACTTCACACACCTCCATTCAATGACTTCACACAATTTCATTCTATGACTTCACACACCTCCATTCTTTGACTTCACACACCTCCATTGTTTGTTCACACACCTCCATTCTGTGACTTCAAACACCTCCATTCTGTGACTTCACACACCTCCATTGTGAGACTTCACACACCTTCATTCTATGATTTCTCACACCTCCATTCTATTAATTCACATACCACCATTCTGTGACTTCACACAACTCCATTCTATGACTTCCCTCACCTCCATTGTGTGACTTCACACACCTCCATTCTGAGTTCACAAACCTCCATTCTGTGACTTAACGCACTTCCATTCTGTGAATTCACACACCTCCGTTCTGACTTCACACACCTCCATTCTATGACTTCACACACCTCCATTCTACGACTTCACATACCTAGATTCTGTGACTTCACACACCTCCGTTCTGAGTTCACACACCTCAATTCTGTGACTTCAAACACCTCCATTCTGACTTCACCAAGCTCCATTCAATGACTTCACACACCTCCATTCTGTGACTTCGCACACCTCCAATCTGACTTCACACAGCTCCACTCTATGCCTTCCCACACCTCCATTCTATGATTTCACACACCTCCATTCTATGACTTCACACACCTCCATTCTGTGATTTCACACACCTCCATTCTGAGTTCAAACACCTCCGTTCTGTGACTTAACCCACCTTCATTCTGTGACTTCACACACCAACATTCTGAGTTCACACACCTCCATTCTGTGACTTCACACACCTCCATTCTGACTTCAAACAGCTCCATTCTGTGACTTCACACACCTCCATTATGACTTCACACACCTCCATTCTATGACTTCACACACCTCCATTCTATGACTTCACATACCTAGATTCTGTGACTTCACACACCTCCGTTCTGAGTTCACACACCTCAATTCTGTGACTTCAAACACCTCCATTCTGACTTCACCAAGCTCCATTCAATGACTTCACACACCTCCATTCTGTGACTTCGCACACCTCCAATCTGACTTCACACAGCTCCACTCTATGCCTTCCCACACCTCCATTCTATGATTTCACACACCTCCATTCTATGACTTCACACACCTCCATTCTGTGATTTCACACACCTCCATTCTGAGTTCAAACACCTCCGTTCTGTGACTTAACCCACCTTCATTCTGTGACTTCACACACCAACATTCTGAGTTCACACACCTCCATTCTGTGACTTCACACACCTCCATTCTGACTTCAAACAGCTCCATTCTGTGACTTCACACACCTCCATTCTGTGCCTACACACACCTCCATTCTATGACTTAACACACCTTCATTCTTACTTCACAAACATCCATTCTATGACTTCACACACCTCCATTCTATGACTTCACACACCTCCATTCTATGACTTCACAAACCTCCATTCTGTGACTTCACAAACCTCAATTCTGTGACTTCATACACCTCCATTATGAATTCACACACATCCATTCTATGACATCACACACCTCCATTTTATGACTTCACACACCTTCATTCTGTGACTTCACACACTTCCATTCTGAGTTCACACACCTCCATTCTGTGACTACACACATCTCCATTCTGTGACTTCACACACCTCCATTCTATGAATTCACACACCTCCATTCTGTGACTTCACACTCCTCCATTCTGTGACTTCACACACCTCAATTTTGACTTCACACACTTCCATTCTTTGACTTCACACACCTCCATTCTGTGACTTCACACACCACCATGGTTTGACTTCACAC
This sequence comes from Megascapheus bottae, assembly GCA_024803745.1. Classification (NCBI taxonomy): domain Eukaryota; kingdom Metazoa; phylum Chordata; class Mammalia; order Rodentia; family Geomyidae; genus Megascapheus; species Megascapheus bottae. Next base: position 115,583 of record JANJXV010001146.1, read on the forward strand.
ACCTCCCTTTTTGGACTTCACACACCTCCATTCCATGACTTCACACATCTCCATTTTATGAGTTCGCACACCTGCATTTTGACTTCACACACATACATTCTATGACTTCACACCCCTTCATTCTTACTTCACAAACATCCATTCTATGATCACACACCTCCATTCTATGACTTCACACAACTCCATCTGACTTCACACACCTCCATTCCATGACTTCACACACCTCCATTCTTTGACTTCATGCACCTCAATTCTATGACTTCACAAACCTCCATTCTGTGACTTCACAAACCTCAATTCTGTGACTTCACACACCTCCATTATGAATTCACACACATCCATTCTATGACTTCACACACCTCCATTTTATGACTTCACACACCTTCATTCTGTGACTTCACACACCTCCATTCTGAGTTCACACAACTCCATTCTGTGACTACACACATCTCCATTCTGTGACTTCACACACCTCCATTCTATGAATTCACACACCTCCATTCTGTGACTTCACACACCACCATGGTTTGACTTCACACACCTCCCTTTTTGGACTTCACACACGTCCATTCTATGACTTCACACATCTCCATTTTATGAGTTCGCACACCTCCATTTTGACTTCACACACATACATTCTATGACTTCACACACCTTCATTCTATTTCAGAAACATCCATTCTATGACTTCACACACCTCCATTCTATGACTTTACAAACCTCCATTCTGTGACTTCACACACCTCCATTCTGAGTTCACACACCTCAATTCTGTGACGTCACACACCTCAATTCTGGCTTCACACATCTCCATTCTATGACTTCACACAATTCCTTTCTATGACTTCACACACCTCCATTCTTTGACTTCACACACCTCCATTGTGATTTCACACACCTCCATTCTATGACTTCACACACCTCCATTATGACTTCACATAGCTCCATTCTATGACTTCACACACCTCCATTCTGTGCCTTCACACACCTCCATTCTATGACTTAACACACCATCATTCTTACTTCACAAACATCCATTCAATGATCACACACCTCCATTCTTTGACTTCATGCACCTCCATTCTATAAGTTCACACACCTCCATTCTGTGACTTCACACACCTTTATTTTTTGACTTCACACACCTCCATTCTTTGACTTCACACACCTCCATTCCTTGACTTCACACACCTCCATTCTATGAGTTCACACACCTCCATTCTATGAGTTCACACACCTCCATTTTGACTTCACACACCTCCATTCTTTGACTTCATACGCCTTCATTCTCACTTCAGAAACATCCATTCTATGACTTCACGCACCTACATTCTATGACTTCACAAACCTCCGTTCTGTGACCACACACCTCCATTCTGAGTTCCCACACCTCCATTCTGTGACTTCACCCACCTCCATCCTGACTTCACACACCTCCATTCTGACTTCACAAACCTCAATTCTTTGACTTCACACACCTCCATTCTATGATTTCACACACTTCCATTCTATGAATTCACACACCTCCATTCTATGACTTCACACACGTCATTTCTGAGTTGACACACCTCCATATTGTGATTTCACACACCTCCAATTTGACTTCACACACCCCCATTCTATGACTTCACACAGCCTCATTGTGACTTCACACACTCCATTCTATGAGTTCACACACCTCCATTCTGACTTCACACACCTCCATTCTATGACTTCACACAACTGCATTCCGACTTCAGACACCTCCATTTGTGACTTCACACACCACAATTTTGACTTCAAACACCTTCATTCTGTGACTTCACACACCTCCATTCTGTGACTTCACACACCTCCATTTTGACTTCACACTTCCATTCTTTGACTTAGCACACCTCCATTCTGTGACTTCACACACCACCATTGTTTGACTTCACACACCTATATTCTTGGACTTCACACACCTCCATTCCTTGACTTCACACAGCTCCATTTTATGAGTTCACATACCACCATTTTGACTTCACACACCTCCATTCTATGACTTCACACACCTTCATTCTACTTCAGAAACATCCATTCTATGACTTCACACACCTCCATTCTATGACTTCACACACCTCCATTCTATGACTTCACACACCTCCATTCTATGACTTCACACACCTCCATTGTTTGTTCACACACCTCCATTCTGTGACTTCAAACACCTCCATTCTGTGACTTCACACACCTCCATTCTGAGACTTCACACACTTTCATTCTATCATTTCTCACACCTCCATTGTATTAATTCACACACCACCATTCTGTGACTTCACACAACTCCATTCTATGACTTCCCTCATCCCCATTGTGTGACTTCACACACCTCCATTCTGAGTTCACAAACCTCCATTCTGTGACTTAACGCACCTCCATTCTGTGACTTCACACACCTCCGTTCTGACTTCACACACCTCCATTCTATGACTTCACACACCTCCATTCTGTGACTTCACACACCTCAATTCTGTGACTTCACACACCTCCATTATGACTTCACACACCTCCATTCTATGACTTCACACACCTCCATTCTATGACTTCACACACCTCGATTCTGTGACTTCACACACCTCCGTTCTGAGTTCACACACCTCGATTCTGTGACTTCACACACCTCCATTCTGACTTCACCAAGCTGCATTCAATGACTTCACACACCTCCATTCTGTGACTTCGCACACCTCCAATCTGACTTCACACAGCTCCACTCTATGCCTTCCCACACCTCCATTCTATGATTTCACACACCTCCATTCTATGACTTCACACACCTCCATTCTGTGATTTCACACACCTCCATTCTGAGTTCAAACACCTGCGTTCTGTGACTTAACACACCTCCATTCTGTGACTTCACACACCACCATTCTGAGTTCACACACCTCCATTCTGTGACTTCACACACCTACATTCTGACTTCAAACAGCTCCATTCTGTGACTTCACACACCTGCATTCTGTGCCTTCACACACCTCCATTCTGTGACTTAACACACCTTCATTCTTACTTCACAAACATCCATTCTATGACTTCACACACCTCCATTCTATGACTTCACACACCTCCATTCTATGACTTCACAAACCTCCATTCTGTGACTTCACAAACCTCAATTCTGTGACTTCACACACCTCCATTATGAATTCACACACATCCATTCTATGACTTCACACACCTCCATTTTATGACTTCACACACCTTCATTCTGTGACTTCACACACCTCCATTCTGAGTTCACACACCTCCATTCTGTGACTACACACATCTCCATTCTGTGACTTCACACACCTCCATTCTATGAATTCACACACCTCCATTCTGTGACTTCACACTCCTCCATTCTGTGACTTCACACACCTCAATTTTGACTTCACACACTTCCATTCTTTGACTTCACACACCTCCATTCTGTGACTTCACACACCACCATGGTTTGACTTCACACACCTCCCTTTTTGGACTTCACACACCTCCATTCCATGACTTCACACATCTCCATTTTATGAGTTCACACACGTCCATTTTCACTTCACACACCTACATTCTATGACTTCACACACCTTCATTCTATTTCAGAAACATCCATTCTATGACTTCACACACCTCCATTCTATGACTTCACACACCTCCATTCTATGACTTCACACACCTCCATTCTATGACTTCACACACCTCCATTGTTTGTTCACACACCTCCATTCTGTGACTTCAAACACCTCCATTCTGTGACTTCACACACCTCCATTCTGAGACTTCACACACTTTCATTCTATCATTTCTCACACCTCCATTGTATTAATTCACACACCACCATTCTGTGACTTCACACAACTCCATTCTATGACTTCCCTCATCCCCATTGTGTGACTTCACACACCTCCATTCTGAGTTCACAAACCTCCATTCTGTGACTTAACGCACCTCCATTCTGTGACTTCACACACCTCCGTTCTGACTTCACACACCTCCATTCTATGACTTCACACACCTCCATTCTGTGACTTCACACACCTCAATTCTGTGACTTCACACACCTCCATTATGACTTCACACACCTCCATTCTATGACTTCACACACCTCCATTCTATGACTTCACACACCTCGATTCTGTGACTTCACACACCTCCGTTCTGAGTTCACACACCTCGATTCTGTGACTTCACACACCTCCATTCTGACTTCACCAAGCTGCATTCAATGACTTCACACACCTCCATTCTGTGACTTCGCACACCTCAAATCTGACTTCACACAGCTCCACTCTATGCCTTCCCACACCTCCATTCTATGATTTCACACACCTCCATTCTATGACTTCACACACCTCCATTCTGTGATTTCACACACCTCCATTCTGAGTTCAAACACCTGCGTTCTGTGACTTAACACACCTCCATTCTGTGACTTCACACACCACCATTCTGAGTTCACACACCTCCATTCTGTGACTTCACACACCTACATTCTGACTTCAAACAGCTCCATTCTGTGACTTCACACACCTGCATTCTGTGCCTTCACACACCTCCATTCTGTGACTTAACACACCTTCATTCTTACTTCACAAACATCCATTCTATGACTTCACACACCTCCATTCTATGACTTCACACACCTCCATTCTATGACTTCACAAACCTCCATTCTGTGACTTCACAAACCTCAATTCTGTGACTTCACACACCTCCATTATGAATTCACACACATCCATTCTATGACTTCACACACCTCCATTTTATGACTTCACACACCTTCATTCTGTGACTTCACACACCTCCATTCTGAGTTCACACACCTCCATTCTGTGACTACACACATCTCCATTCTGTGACTTCACACACCTCCATTCTATGAATTCACACACCTCCATTCTGTGACTTCACACTCCTCCATTCTGTGACTTCACACACCTCAATTTTGACTTCACACACTTCCATTCTTTGACTTCACACACCTCCATTCTGTGACTTCACACACCACCATGGTTTGACTTCACACACCTCCCTTTTTGGACTTCACACACCTCCATTCCATGACTTCACACATCTCCATTTTATGAGTTCACACACGTCCATTTTCACTTCACACACCTACATTCTATGACTTCACACACCTCCATTCTATGACGTTACAAACCTCCATTCTGTGACTTCACACACCTCCATTCTGAGTTCACACACCTCAATTCTGTGACGTCACACACCTCAATTCTGGCTTCACACATCTCCATTCTATGACTTCACACAATTCCTTTCTATGACTTCACACACCTCCATTCTTTGACTTCACACACCTCCATTGTGATTTCACACACCTCCATTCTATGACTTCACACACCTTCATTCTATGACTTCACACACCTCCATTCTGTGATTTCACACACCTCCATTCTGAGTTCAAACACCTCCGTTCTGTGACTTAACACACCTCCATTCTGTGACTTCACACACCACCATTCTGAGTTCACACACCTCCATTCTGTGACTTAACACACCTTCATTCTTACTTCACAAACATCCATTCTATGACTTCACACACCTCCATTCTATGACTTCACACACCTTCATTCTATGACGTCACAACCTCCATTCTGTGACTTCACACACCTGAATTCTGTGACTTCACACACCTCCATTATGAATTCACACACATCCATTCTATGACTTCACACACCTCCATTTTATAACTTCACACACCTTCATTCTGTGACTTCACACACCTCCATTCTGAGTTCACACACCTCCATTCTGTGACTACACACATCTCCATTCTGTGACTTCACACACCTCCATTCTATGAATTCACACACCTCCATTCTGTGACTTCACACTCCTCCATTCTGTGACTTCACACACCTCAATTTTGACTTCACACACTTCCATTCTTTGATTTCACACACCTCCATTCTGTGACTTCACACACCACCATGGTTTGACTTCACACACCTCCCTTTTTGGACTTCACACACCTCCATTCCATGACTTCACACATCTCAATTTTATGAGTTCGCACACCTCCATTTTGACTTCACACACCTACATTCTATGACTTCACACACCTTCATTCTATTTCAGAAACATCCATTCTATGACTTCACACACCTCCATTCTATGACTTTACAAACTTCCATTCTGTGACTTCACACACCTCCATTCTGAGTTCACACACCTCACTTCTGTGACGTCACACACCTCAATTCTGGCTTCACACATCTCCATTCTATGACTTCACACAATTCCTTTCTATGACTTCACACACCTCCATTCTTTGACTTCACACACCTACATTGTGATTTCACACACCTCCATTCTATGATTTCACACACCTCCATTCTATGACTTCACACACCTCCATTCTGTGATTTCACACACCTCCATTCTGAGTTCAAACACCTCCGTTCTGTGACATAACACACCTCCATTCTGTGACTTCACACACCAACATTCTGAGTTCCCACACCTCCATTCTGTGACTTCACCCACCTCCATCCTGACTTCACACACCTCCATTCTGACTTCACAAACCTCAATTCTTTGACTTCACACACCTCCATTCTATGATTTCACACACTTCCATTCTATGAATTCACACACCTCCATTCTATGACTTCACACACGTCATTTCTGAGTTGACACACCTCCATATTGTGATTTCACACACCTCCAATTTGACTTCACACACCCCCATTCTATGACTTCACACAGCCTCATTGTGACTTCACACACTCCATTCTATGAGTTCACACACCTCCATTCTGACTTCACACACCTCCATTCTATGACTTCACACAACTGCATTCCGACTTCAGACACCTCCATTTGTGACTTCACACACCACAATTTTGACTTCAAACACCTTCATTCTGTGACTTCACACACCTCCATTCTGTGACTTCACACACCTCCATTTTGACTTCACACTTCCATTCTTTGACTTAACACACCTCCATTCTGTGACTTCACACACCACCATTGTTTGACTTCACACACCTATATTCTTGGACTTCACACACCTCCATTCCTTGACTTCACACAGCTCCATTTTATGAGTTCACATACCACCATTTTGACTTCACACACCTCCATTCTATGACTTCACACACCTTCATTCTACTTCAGAAACATCCATTCTATGACTTCACACACCTCCATTCTATGACTTCACACACCTCCATTCTATGACTTCACACACCTCCATTCTATGACTTCACACACCTCCATTGTTTGTTCACACACCTCCATTCTGTGACTTCAAACACCTCCATTCTGTGACTTCACACACCTCCATTCTGAGACTTCACACACTTTCATTCTATCATTTCTCACACCTCCATTGTATTAATTCACACACCACCATTCTGTGACTTCACACAACTCCATTCTATGACTTCCCTCATCCCCATTGTGTGACTTCACACACCTCCATTCTGAGTTCACAAACCTCCATTCTGTGACTTAACGCACCTCCATTCTGTGACTTCACACACCTCCGTTCTGACTTCACACACCTCCATTCTATGACTTCACACACCTCCATTCTGTGACTTCACACACCTCAATTCTGTGACTTCACACACCTCCATTATGACTTCACACACCTCCATTCTATGACTTCACACACCTCCATTCTATGACTTCACACACCTCGATTCTGTGACTTCACACACCTCCGTTCTGAGTTCACACACCTCGATTCTGTGACTTCACACACCTCCATTCTGACTTCACCAAGCTGCATTCAATGACTTCACACACCTCCATTCTGTGACTTCGCACACCTCCAATCTGACTTCACACAGCTCCACTCTATGCCTTCCCACACCTCCATTCTATGATTTCACACACCTCCATTCTATGACTTCACACACCTCCATTCTGTGATTTCACACACCTCCATTCTGAGTTCAAACACCTGCGTTCTGTGACTTAACACACCTCCATTCTGTGACTTCACACACCACCATTCTGAGTTCACACACCTCCATTCTGTGACTTCACACACCTACATTCTGACTTCAAACAGCTCCATTCTGTGACTTCACACACCTGCATTCTGTGCCTTCACACACCTCCATTCTGTGACTTAACACACCTTCATTCTTACTTCACAAACATCCATTCTATGACTTCACACACCTCCATTCTATGACTTCACACACCTCCATTCTATGACTTCACAAACCTCCATTCTGTGACTTCACAAACCTCAATTCTGTGACTTCACACACCTCCATTATGACTTCACACACCTCCATTCTATGACTTCACACACCTCCATTCTATGACTTCACACACCTCGATTCTGTGACTTCACACACCTCCGTTCTGAGTTCACACACCTCGATTCTGTGACTTCACACACCTCCATTCTGACTTCACCAAGCTGCATTCAATGACTTCACACACCTCCATTCTGTGACTTCGCACACCTCCAATCTGACTTCACACAGCTCCACTCTATGCCTTCCCACACCTCCATTCTATGATTTCACACACCTCCATTCTATGACTTCACACACCTCCATTCTGTGATTTCACACACCTCCATTCTGAGTTCAAACACCTGCGTTCTGTGACTTAACACACCTCCATTCTGTGACTTCACACACCACCATTCTGAGTTCACACACCTCCATTCTGTGACTTCACACACCTACATTCTGACTTCAAACAGCTCCATTCTGTGACTTCACACACCTGCATTCTGTGCCTTCACACACCTCCATTCTGTGACTTAACACACCTTCATTCTTACTTCACAAACATCCATTCTATGACTTCACACACCTCCATTCTATGACTTCACACACCTCCATTCTATGACTTCACAAACCTCCATTCTGTGACTTCACAAACCTCAATTCTGTGACTTCACACACCTCCATTATGAATTCACACACATCCATTCTATGACTTCACACACCTCCATTTTATGACTTCACACACCTTCATTCTGTGACTTCACACACCTCCATTCTGAGTTCACACACCTCCATTCTGTGACTACACACATCTCCATTCTGTGACTTCACACACCTCCATTCTATGAATTCACACACCTCCATTCTGTGACTTCACACTCCTCCATTCTGTGACTTCACACACCTCAATTTTGACTTCACACACTTCCATTCTTTGACTTCACACACCTCCATTCTGTGACTTCACACACCACCATGGTTTGACTTCACACACCTCCCTTTTTGGACTTCACACACCTCCATTCCATGACTTCACACATCTCCATTTTATGAGTTCACACACGTCCATTTTCACTTCACACACCTACATTCTATGACTTCACACACCTTCATTCTATTTCAGAAACATCCATTCTATGACTTCACACACCTCCATTCTATGACGTTACAAACCTCCATTCTGTGACTTCACACACCTCCATTCTGAGTTCACACACCTCAATTCTGTGACGTCACACACCTCAATTCTGGCTTCACACATCTCCATTCTATGACTTCACACAATTCCTTTCTATGACTTCACACACCTCCATTCTTTGACTTCACACACCTCCATTGTGATTTCACACACCTCCATTCTATGACTTCACACACCTTCATTCTATGACTTCACACACCTCCATTCTGTGATTTCACACACCTCCATTCTGAGTTCAAACACCTCCGTTCTGTGACTTAACACACCTCCATTCTGTGACTTCACACACCACCATTCTGAGTTCACACACCTCCATTCTGTGACTTAACACACCTTCATTCTTACTTCACAAACATCCATTCTATGACTTCACACACCTCCATTCTATGACTTCACACTCCTTCATTCTATGACGTCACAACCTCCATTCTGTGACTTCACACACCTGAATTCTGTGACTTCACACACCTCCATTATGAATTCACACACATCCATTCTATGACTTCACACACCTCCATTTTATAACTTCACACACCTTCATTCTGTGACTTCACACACCTCCATTCTGAGTTCACACACCTCCATTCTGTGACTACACACATCTCCATTCTGTGACTTCACACACCTCCATTCTATGAATTCACACACCTCCATTCTGTGACTTCACACTCCTCCATTCTGTGACTTCACACACCTCAATTTTGACTTCACACACTTCCATTCTTTGATTTCACACACCTCCATTCTGTGACTTCACACACCACCATGGTTTGACTTCACACACCTCCCTTTTTGGACTTCACACACCTCCATTCCATGACTTCACACATCTCAATTTTATGAGTTCGCACACCTCCATTTTGACTTCACACACCTACATTCTATGACTTCACACACCTTCATTCTATTTCAGAAACATCCATTCTATGACTTCACACACCTCCATTCTATGACTTTACAAACTTCCATTCTGTGACTTCACACACCTCCATTCTGAGTTCACACACCTCACTTCTGTGACGTCACACACCTCAATTCTGGCTTCACACATCTCCATTCTATGACTTCACACAATTCCTTTCTATGACTTCACACACCTCCATTCTTTGACTTCACACACCTACATTGTGATTTCACACACCTCCATTCTATGATTTCACACACCTCCATTCTATGACTTCACACACCTCCATTCTGTGATTTCACACACCTCCATTCTGAGTTCAAACACCTCCGTTCTGTGACATAACACACCTCCATTCTGTGACTTCACACACCAACATTCTGAGTTCACACACCTCCATTCTGTGACTTCACACACCTCCATTCTGACTTCAAACAGCTCCATTCTGTGACTTCACACACCTGCATTCTGTGCCTTCACACACCTCCATTCTATGACTTAACACACCTTCATTCTTACTTCACAAACATCCATTCTATGACTTCACACACCTCCATTCTATGACTTCACACACCTCCATTCTATGACTTCACAAACCTCCATTCTGTGACTTCATACACCTCAATTCTGTGACTTCACACACCTCCATTATGAATTCACACACATCCATTCTATGACTTCACACTCCTCCATCTAATGACTTCACACACCTTCATTCTGTGACTTCACACACCTCCATTCTGAGTTCACACACCTCCATTCTGTGAATACACACATCTCCATTCTGTGACTTCACACACCTCCATTCTATGAATTCACACACCTCCATTCTGTGACTACACTCCTCCATTCTGTGACTTCACACACCTCAATTTTGACTTCACACACTTCCATTCTTTGACTTCACACACCTCCATTCTGTGACTTCACACACCACCATGGTTTGACTTCACACACCTCCCTTTTTGGACTTCACACACCTCCATTCCATGACTTCACACATCTCCATTTTATGAGTTCGCACACCTCCATTTTGACTTCACACACATACATTCTATGACTTCACACACCTTCATTCTATTTCAGAAACATCCATTCTATGACTTCACACACCTCCATTCTATGACTTTACAAACCTCCATTCTGTGACTTCACACACCTCCATTCTGAGTTCACACACCTCAATTCTGTGACGTCACACACCTCAATTCTGGATTTACACATTTCCATTCTATGACTTCACACAATTCCTTTCTATGACTTCACACACCTCCATTCTTTGACTTCACACACCTCCATTGTGATTTCACACACTTCCATTCTATGACTTCACACACCTCCGTAATGACTTCACATAGCTCCATTCTATGACTTCACACACCTCCATTCTGTGCCTTCACACACCTCCATTCTATGACTTAACACACCATCATTCTTACTTCACAAACATCCATTCTATGATCACACACCTCCATTCTATGACTTCACACAACTCCATCTGACTTCACACACCTCCATTCCATGACTTCACACACCTCCATTCGATGACTTCACACACCTCCATTCTTTGACTTCATGCACCTCCATTCTATGAGTTCACACACCTCCACTCTATGACTTCACACATGTCATTTCTGAGTTGACACACCTCCATTCTGTGATTTCACACACCTCCAATTTGACTTCACACACCCCCATTCTATGACTTCACACAGCCTCATTGTGACTTCACACACTCCATTGTATGAGTTCACACACCTCCATTCTGACTTCACACACCTCCATTCTATGACTTCACACAGCTGCATTCCGACTTCAGACACCTCCATTTGTGACTTCACACACCACAATTTTGACTTCAAACACCTTCATTCTGTGACTTCACACACCTCCATTCTGTGATTTCACACACCTCCATTTTGACTTCACACTCCCATTCTTTGACTTAACACACCTCCATTCTGTGACTTCACACACCACCATTGTTTGACTACACACACCTATATTCTTGGACTTCACACACCTCCATTCCTTGAATTCACACATCTCCATTTTATGAGTTCACATACCCCCATTTTGACTTCACACACCTCCATTCTATGACTTCACGCACCTTCATTCTACTTCAGAAACATCCATTCTATGACTTCACACACCTCCATTCTATGACTTCACACACCTCCATTCTATGACTTCACACAATTCCATTCTATGACTTCACACACCTCCATTCTTTGACTTCACACACCTCCATTGTTTGTTCACACACCTCCATTCTGTGACTTCAAACACCTCCATTCTCTGACTTCACACACCTCCATTCTGTGACTTCACACACCTTCATTCTATGATTTCTCACACCTCCATTCTATTAATTCACACACCACCATTCTGTGACTTCACACAACTCCATTCTATGACTTCCCTCACCTCCATTGTGTGACTTCACACACCTCCATTCTGAGTTCACAAACCTCCATTCTGTGGCTTAACGCACCTCCATTCTGTGACTTCACACCTCCGTTCTGACTTCTCACACCTCCATTCTATGACTTCACACACCTCCATTCTGTGACTTCACACAGCTCAATTCTGTGACTTCACACACCTCCATTATGACTTCACACACCTCCATTCTATGACTTCACACACCTCCATTCTATGACTTCACACACCTAGATTCTGTGACTTCACACACCTCCGTTCTGAGTTCACACACCTCAATTCTGTGACTTCACACACCTCCATTCTGACTTCACCAACCTCCATTCAATGACTTCACACACCTCCATTCTGTGACTTCGTACACCTCCAATCTGACTTCACACAGCTCCACTCTATGCCTTCCCACACCACCATTCTATGATTTCACACACCTCCATTCTATGACTTCACACACCTCCATTCTGAGATTTCACACACCTCCATTCTGAGTTCAAACACCTCCGTTCTGTGACTTAACACACCTCCATTCTCTGACTTCACACACCAACATTCTGAGTTCACACACCTCCATTCTGTGACTTCACACACCTCCATTCTGACTTCAAACAGCTCCATTCTATGACTTCACACACCTCCATTCTGTGCCTACACACACCTCCATTCTATGACTTAACACACCTTCATTCTTACTTCACAAACATCCATTCTATGACTTCACACACCTCCATTCTATGACTTCACACACCTCCATTCTATGACTTCAAAAACCTCCATTCTGTGACTTCACTCACCTCAGTTCTGTGACTTCACACACCTCCATTATGAATTCACACACATCCATTCTATGACTTCACACTCCTCCATCTAATGACTTCACACACCTTCATTCTGTGACTTCACACACCTCCATTCTGAGTTCACACACCTCCATTCTGTGAATACACACATCTCCATTCTGTGACTTCACACACCTCCATTCTATGAATTCACACACCTCCATTCTGTGACTACACTCCTCCATTCTGTGACTTCACACACCTCAATTTTGACTTCACACACTTCCATTCTTTGACTTCACACACCTCCATTCTGTGACTTCACACACCACCATGGTTTGACTTCACACACCTCCCTTTTTGGACTTCACACACCTCCATTCCATGACTTCACACATCTCCATTTTATGAGTTCGCACACCTCCATTTTGACTTCACACACATACATTCTATGACTTCACACACCTTCATTCTATTTCAGAAACATCCATTCTATGACTTCACACACCTCCATTCTATGACTTTACAAACCTCCATTCTGTGACTTCACACACCTCCATTCTGAGTTCACACACCTCAATTCTGTGACGTCACACACCTCAATTCTGGATTTACACATTTCCATTCTATGACTTCACACAATTCCTTTCTATGACTTCACACACCTCCATTCTTTGACTTCACACACCTCCATTGTGATTTCACACACTTCCATTCTATGACTTCACACACCTCCGTAATGACTTCACATAGCTCCATTCTATGACTTCACACACCTCCATTCTGTGCCTTCACACACCTCCATTCTATGACTTAACACACCATCATTCTTACTTCACAAACATCCATTCTATGATCACACACCTCCATTCTATGACTTCACACAACTCCATCTGACTTCACACACCTCCATTCCATGACTTCACACACCTCCATTCGATGACTTCACACACCTCCATTCTTTGACTTCATGCACCTCCATTCTATGAGTTCACACACCTCCACTCTATGACTTCACACATGTCATTTCTGAGTTGACACACCTCCATTCTGTGATTTCACACACCTCCAATTTGACTTCACACACCCCCATTCTATGACTTCACACAGCCTCATTGTGACTTCACACACTCCATTGTATGAGTTCACACACCTCCATTCTGACTTCACACACCTCCATTCTATGACTTCACACAGCTGCATTCCGACTTCAGACACCTCCATTTGTGACTTCACACACCACAATTTTGACTTCAAACACCTTCATTCTGTGACTTCACACACCTCCATTCTGTGATTTCACACACCTCCATTTTGACTTCACACTCCCATTCTTTGACTTAACACACCTCCATTCTGTGACTTCACACACCACCATTGTTTGACTACACACACCTATATTCTTGGACTTCACACACCTCCATTCCTTGAATTCACACATCTCCATTTTATGAGTTCACATACCCCCATTTTGACTTCACACACCTCCATTCTATGACTTCACGCACCTTCATTCTACTTCAGAAACATCCATTCTATGACTTCACACACCTCCATTCTATGACTTCACACACCTCCATTCTATGACTTCACACAATTCCATTCTATGACTTCACACACCTCCATTCTTTGACTTCACACACCTCCATTGTTTGTTCACACACCTCCATTCTGTGACTTCAAACACCTCCATTCTCTGACTTCACACACCTCCATTCTGTGACTTCACACACCTTCATTCTATGATTTCTCACACCTCCATTCTATTAATTCACACACCACCATTCTGTGACTTCACACAACTCCATTCTATGACTTCCCTCACCTCCATTGTGTGACTTCACACACCTCCATTCTGAGTTCACAAACCTCCATTCTGTGGCTTAACGCACCTCCATTCTGTGACTTCACACCTCCGTTCTGACTTCTCACACCTCCATTCTATGACTTCACACACCTCCATTCTGTGACTTCACACAGCTCAATTCTGTGACTTCACACACCTCCATTATGACTTCACACACCTCCATTCTATGACTTCACACACCTCCATTCTATGACTTCACACACCTAGATTCTGTGACTTCACACACCTCCGTTCTGAGTTCACACACCTCAATTCTGTGACTTCACACACCTCCATTCTGACTTCACCAACCTCCATTCAATGACTTCACACACCTCCATTCTGTGACTTCGTACACCTCCAATCTGACTTCACACAGCTCCACTCTATGCCTTCCCACACCACCATTCTATGATTTCACACACCTCCATTCTATGACTTCACACACCTCCATTCTGAGATTTCACACACCTCCATTCTGAGTTCAAACACCTCCGTTCTGTGACTTAACACACCTCCATTCTCTGACTTCACACACCAACATTCTGAGTTCACACACCTCCATTCTGTGACTTCACACACCTCCATTCTGACTTCAAACAGCTCCATTCTATGACTTCACACACCTCCATTCTGTGCCTACACACACCTCCATTCTATGACTTAACACACCTTCATTCTTACTTCACAAACATCCATTCTATGACTTCACACACCTCCATTCTATGACTTCACACACCTCCATTCTATGACTTCAAAAACCTCCATTCTGTGACTTCACTCACCTCAGTTCTGTGACTTCACACACCTCCATTATGAATTCACACACATCCATTCTATGACTTCACACACCTCCATTCTATGACTTCACACACCTTCATTCTGTGACTTCACACACCTCCATTCTGAGTTCACACACCTCCATTCTTTGACTTCACACAACTCCAATCTGACTTCACACAGCTCCATTCTATGACTTCACACACCTCCATTGTGACTTCACACTGCTCCATTCTATGAGTTCACACACCTCCATTCTGACTTCACACACCTCAATTATATGACTTCATACACCTCCATTCTGACTTCACACACCTCCATTCTATGACTTCACAGAATTCCATTCTGATTTCAGACACCTCCATTCTATGGGTTCACACACGTGCTTTGTGACTTCACACACCTCCATTCTATGACTTCACACACCTCCATTCTGACTTCACACACCTCAATTCTGACTTCACAAACATCAATCTGTGACTTCACACACCTCCATTCTTTGACTTCACACACCTCCATTTTGAGTTCACACACCTCCATTCTGAATTCACAAACATCAATTCTGTGACTTCACACACCTCCATTCTATGACTTCACACACCTCCATTCTATGACTTCACACACCTCCATTCTATGAGTTCACAAACCTCCATTCTGACTTCACACACCTCCATTCTGACTTCACAAACATCAATTCTGTGACTTCACACACCTCCACTCTATGACTTCACACACCTCCATTCTATGACTTCACAGACCTCTATTATGACTTCACATAGCTCCATTCTATGACTTCACACACCTCCATTCTGTGCCTTCACACACCTCCATTCTATGACTTAACACACCTTCATTCTGACATCACACACCTCCATTCTATGACTTCACAGACCTCGAATCTGTGACTTCACTCACCTGCACTCTATGACTTCACACTCCTCCATTCTATGATTTCCCACACCTCCTTTTTATGAATTCACCCACCTCCAATCTATGACTACACACCTCCATTCTGACTTCACACACCTTAATTCTGTGACTTCACACACCTCCATTCTATGAGTTCACACACCTCCATTCTGTGCGTTCACACACCTCCATTCTATGACCTCACACACTTCCATTCTATGACTTCACACACCTCCATTCTGTGACGTCAAACACCTCCATTCTAAGTTCACACACCTCCAATCTGTGACTTCACACACCTCCATTCTGTGACTTCACACACCTCCATTCTATGAATTAACACAGATCCATTCTATGACTACACACCCCTCCATTCTGTGACTTTACACACCTCCATTCTGAGTTCACACACATCCATTCTGGGTTCACACACCTCCAATCTGTGACTTCACACACCTCCATACTGTGACTTCACACACCTCCATTCTATGACTTCACACACCTCCATTCTATGACTTCACACACGTCCATTCTATGATTTTACACACCTCCATTCTGTGACTTCACACACCTCCATTCTATAACTTCACACACCTCCATTTGGTGACTTCACACACCTCCATTCTATGCCTTCACACACCTCCATTCTATGACATCACACACCTCCATTCTATGACTTCACAAATCTCCATTCTGTGACTTCACACACCACCATTCTATGATTTCATACACCTCCATTCTGTGACTTCACACACCTCCATTCTATGACTTCGCTCACCTCCATTCTATAACTTAACACACCTATATTGTGACTTCACACACCTCCATTCTATAAGTTCACACACCTACATTGTGACTTCACACACCTCCATTCTATGACTTCACACACTTTCATTATTACTTCAGAATCATCCATTCTATGACTTCACACACCTCCATTCTATGACTTCACAAACCTCCGTTCTGTGACCTCACACACCTTCATTTTGAGGTCACACACCTCCATTCTGTGACTTCACTCACCTCCATTCTGAGTTCACACACATCCATTCCGGTACTTAACACACATCCATTCTGTGACTTCATACACCTCCATTCTATGACTTCACACACCTCCATTCTCTGACTTCACACACCTCCATTCTGTGACTTCACACACCTCCATTCTATGATTTCACACTCCTCCATTCTGTGACTTCACACACCTCCATTCTATGACTTCACACACCTCCATTCTATAACTTAACACACCTACATTGTGACTTCACACCTCCATTCTATGAGTTCACACACCTGCATTGTGACTTCACACACCTCCATTTTTACTTCACACGCCTCAGTTCTGTGACTTCACACACCTCCATTCTATGATTTCACACTTCCATTCTATGACTTCACACACCTAGATTCTATGACTTCAAACACCTCATTTCTGAGTTGACACACCTCCATTCTGTGATTTCACACACCTCCATCTGACTTCACACACCTCCATTTTATTACTTCACACACCTCCATTGTGACTTCACACACCTCCATTCTATGAGTTCACACACCTCCATTCTGACTTCACACACCTCCATTCTATGAGTTCACACAGCTAAATTCTGACTTCACACCTCCATTTGTGATTTCACACTCCAAAATTTTGACTTCACACACCTCCATTGTGTGACTTCACACACCTCCATTGTGTGACTTCACACACCTCCATTCTGTGACTTCACACACATCCATTTTGACTTCACACACTTCCATTCTTTGACTTCACACACCTCCATTCTGTGACTTCACTCACCTCCATTCCATGACTTCACACACCTCCATTCTATGTTCTTACACACCACCAATCTATGAGTTCACACTCCTACATTGTGACTTCACACACCTCCATTCTATGACTTCACACACCTTCATTTTTTCTTCAAAATCATCCATTCTATGACTTCACACACCTCCATTCTGTGATTTCACAAAATTTCATTCTGTGACTTCACACACCTCCATTCTGACTTCACACACCTCCATTCTATGAGTTCACATACTTCCATTCTATGACTTCACACACCTCCTTTCTGTGACTTCACACACCTCCATTGTGAGTTCACACACCTGCATTCTGTCACTTCACACACCTCCATTCTGTGACTTCACACACCTCCATTCTGTGACTTCACTCACCTCCATTTTTTGAATTCTCATATCTCCATTCTTTGACTTCACACACCTCCATTCCATGACTTCACACACCTCCATTCCATGAGTTCACACACCTCCATTCTATGAGTTCAGACACCAACATTTTGACTTCACACACCTCCATTCTATGACTTCACACAACTTCATTCTTACTTCAGAAACATCCATTTTATGACTTCACACACCTCCAATCTGTGACTTGACACACCTCCATTCTATTACTTCACACACCTCCATTCTATGAATTCACAAACCTCCAATATCTGACTTCACACACCTCCATTCTGTGACTTCACACACCTCCATTCTATGACTTCACACACCTCCATTCTGTGACTTCACACACCTACATTGTGACTTCACAGACCTCCATTCTATGAGTTCACACAAATGCATTGTGAATTCTCACACCTCCATTCTATGACTTCACACACATCCATTCTGACTTTACATACCTCCATTCTGACTTCACACACCTCAATTCTGTGACTTCACACAACTCCATTCTATGATTTCACACCCCTCCATTCTATGACTTCACACACCTCCATTCTATGACTTCACACACCTCCTTTCTGAGTTGACACACCTCCATTCTATGACTTCACACACCTCCAATCTGACTTCACACACCTCCATTCTATGACTTCACACAGCTCCATTCTGATTTCACACAGCTCCATTTTATGACTTCGCACACATCTATTCTGACTTCACACACCTCCATTCTATGATTTCACACAACTCCATTCTGACTTCACACACCTCCATTCTGTGACTTCACACACCTCCATTCCATGACTTCTCAAACCTCCATTCTATGAGATTACACACCACCATTACATGAGTTCACACACCTACATTGTGACTTCACACACCTCCATTCTATGACTTCACACACCTTCATTATTACTTCAGAATCGTCCATTCTATGACTTCACACACCTCCATTCTATGACTTCACAAACCTCCGTTCTGTGATCTCACACACCTTCATTTTGAGGTCACACACCTCCATTCTGTGACTTCACACACCTCCATTCTGACTTCACACACCTCCATTCTATGACTTCACACACTTCCTTTCTGTGACTTCACACACCTCCATTCTGTGACTTCACTCACCTCCATTCTATGACTTCACACACCTCCATTCTGTGACTTAACACACCTCCATTCTGTGACTTCACACACCTCCATTCTATGACTTCACACAGCTCCATTCTGTGACTTAACACACATCCATTCTGTGACTTCATACACCTCCATTCTTTGACTTCACACACCTCCATTCTGTGACTTCACACACCTCCATTCTGGGTTCATACACCTCCAATCGGTGACTTCACACCCCTCCATTCTGTGACTTCACACACCTCCATTCTATGATTTCACACTTCCATTCTATGACTTCACACACCTAGATTCTATGACTTCAAACACCTCATTTCTGAGTTGACACACCTCCATTCTGTGATTTCACACACCTCCATCTGACTTCACACACCTCCATTTTATTACTTCACACACCTCCATTGTGACTTCACACACCTCCATTCTATGAGTTCACACACCTCCATTCTGACTTCACACACCTCCATTCTATGAGTTCACACAGCTAAATTCTGACTTCACACCTCCATTTGTGATTTCACACTCCAAAATTTTGACTTCACACACCTCCATTGTGTGACTTCACACACCTCCATTGTGTGACTTCACACACCTCCATTCTGTGACTTCACACACATCCATTTTGACTTCACACACTTCCATTCTTTGACTTCACACACCTCCATTCTGTGACTTCACTCACCTCCATTCCATGACTTCACACACCTCCATTCTATGTTCTTACACACCACCAATCTATGAGTTCACACACCTACATTGTGACTTCACACACCTCCATTCTATGACTTCACACACCTTCATTTTTTCTTCAAAATCATCCATTCTATGACTTCACACACCTCCATTCTATGATTTCACAAAATTTCATTCTGTGACTTCACACACCTCCATTCTGACTTCACACACCTCCATTCTATGAGTTCACACACTTCCATTCTATGACTTCACACACCTCCTTTCTGTGACTTCACACACCTCCATTGTGAGTTCACACACCTGCATTCTGTCACTTCACACACCTCCATTCTGTGACTTCACACACCTCCATTCTGTGACTTCACTCACCTCCATTTTTTGAATTCTCATATCTCCATTCTTTGACTTCACACACCTCCATTCCATGACTTCACACACCTCCATTCCATGAGTTCACACACCTCCATTCTATGAGTTCAGACACCACCATTTTGACTTCACACACCTCCATTCTATGACTTCACACAACTTCATTCTTACTTCAGAAACATCCATTCTATGACTTCACACACCTCCAATCTGTGACTTGACACACCTCCATTCTATTACTTCACACACCTCCATTCTATGAATTCACAAACCTCCAATATCTGACTTCACACACCTCCATTCTGTGACTTCACACACCTCCATTCTATGACTTCACACACCTCCATTCTGTGACTTCACACACCTACATTGTGACTTCACAGACCTCCATTCTATGAGTTCACACAAATGCATTGTGAATTCTCACACCTCCATTCTATGACTTCACACACATCCATTCTGACTTTACACACCTCCATTCTGACTTCACACACCTCAATTCTGTGACTTCACACAACTCCATTCTATGATTTCACACCCCTCCATTCTATGACTTCACACACCTCCATTCTATGACTTCACACACCTCCTTTCTGAGTTGACACACCTCCATTCTATGACTTCACACAGCTCCATTCTGATTTCACACAGCTCCATTTTATGACTTCGCACACATCTATTCTGACTTCACACACCTCCATTCTATGATTTCACACAACTCCATTCTGACTTCACACACCTCCATTCTGTGACTTCACACACCTCCATTCCATGACTTCTCAAACCTCCATTCTATGAGATTACACACCACCATTACATGAGTTCACACACCTACATTGTGACTTCACACACCTCCATTCTATGACTTCACAAACCTCCGTTCTGTGATCTCACACACCTTCATTTTGAGGTCACACACCTCCATTCTGTGACTTCACACACCTCCATTCTGACTTCACACACCTCCATTCTATGACTTCACACACTTCCTTTCTGTGACTTCACACACCTCCATTCTGTGACTTCACTCACCTCCATTCTATGACTTCACACACCTCCATTCTGTGACTTAACACACCTCCATTCTGTGACTTCACACACCTCCATTCTATGACTTCACACAGCTCCATTCTGTGACTTAACACACATCCATTCTGTGACTTCATACACCTCCATTCTTTGACTTCACACACCTCCATTCTGTGACTTCACACACCTCCATTCTGGGTTCATACACCTCCAATCGGTGACTTCACACCCCTCCATTCTGTGACTTCACACACCTCCATTCTATGACTTCACACACCTCCATTCTATGACTTCACACACGTCTATTCTATGATTTTACACACCTTCATTCTGTGACTTCACACACCTCCATTCTATAACTTCACACCCCTCCATTCTGTGACTTCACACACCTCCATTCTATGACTTCACACACATCCGTTCTATGACTTCACACACCTCCATTCTGTGACTTGACACACCTCCATTCTATGATTTTACACACCTCCATTCTGTGACTTCACACACCTCCATTCTATGACTTCACACACCTCCATTCTATAACTTAACACACTTACATTGTGACTTCACACCTCCATTCTGTGAGGTCACACACATGCATTGTGACTTCACACACCTCCATTCTATGACTTCACACACCTCCATTCTGTGACTTCACACACGTCCATTCTGTGATTTTACACACCTCCATTCTGTGACTTCACACACCTCGATTCTATAACTTGACACACCTCCATTTTGTGACTTCACACACCTCCATTCTATGACTTCACACACCTCCATTCTATGACATCACACACCTCCATTCTATGACTTCACACATCTCCATTCTGTGACTTCACACACCACCATTCTATGATTTCATACACCTCCATTCTATGACTTCACACACCTCCTTTCTGAGTTGACACACCTCCATTCTATGACTTCACACACCTCCAATCTGACTTCACACACCTCCATTCTATGACTTCACACAGCTCCATTCTGACTTCACACAGCTCCATTTTATGACTTCGCACACATCTATTCTGACTTCACACACCTCCATTCTGTGACTTCACACAACTCCATTCTATGACTTCACACACCTCCATTCTATAGCTTAACACACCTATATTGTGACTTCACACACCTCCATTCTATGAGTTCACACACCTGCATTGTGTCTTCACACACCTCCATTATATGACTTCACCCACCAACATTCCGACTTCACACACCTCCATTTTGACTTGACACGCCTAAGTTCTGTGCCTTCACACACCTCCATTCGATGATTTCACACACTTCCATTCTATGACTTCACACACCTAGATTCTATGACTTCACACACCTCATTTCTGAGTTGACACACCTCAATTCTCTGATTTCACACACCTCCAATCTGACTTCACACACCTCCATTCTATGACTTCACACACCTCCATTGTGACTTCACACACCTCCATTCTATGAGTTCACACACCTCCATTCTGACTTCACACACCTCCATTCTATGTCTTCACACAGTTAAATTCTGACTTCACACCTCCATTTGTGACTTCACACTCCACAATTTTGCCTTCACACACCTCCATTCTGTGACTTCACACACCTCCATTCTGTGACTTCACACACATCCATTTTGACTTCACACACTTCCATTCTATGACTTCACACACCTCCATTCTGTGACTTCACACACCTCCATTCCATGACTTCTCAAACCTCCATTCTATGAGATTACACACCACCATTATATGAGTTCACACACCTACATTGTGACTTCACACACCTCCATTCTATGACTTCACACACCTTCATTATTACTTCAGAATCATACATTCTATGACTTCACACACCTCCATTCTATGACTTCACAAACCTCCGTTCTGTGATCTCACACACCTTCATTTTGAGGTCACACACCTCCATTCTGTGACTTCACACACCTCCATTCTGACTTCACACACCTCCATTCTATGACTTCACACACTTCCTTTCTGTGACTTCACACACCTCCATTCTGTGACTTCACACACCTCCATTCTATGACTTCACACACCTCCATTCTGTGACTTAACACACCTCCATTCTGTGACTTCACACACCTCCATTCTATGACTTCACACAGCTCCATTCTGTGACTTAACACACATCCATTCTGTGACTTCATACACCTCCATTCTTTGACTTCACACACCTCCATTCTGTGACTTCACACACCTCCATTCTGGGTTCATACACCTCCAATCTGACTTCACACCCCTCCATTCTGTGACTTCACACACCTCCATTCTATGACTTCACACACCTCCATTCTATGACTTCACACACGTCCATTCTATGATTTTACACACCTTCATTCTGTGACTTCACACACCTCCATTCTATAACTTCACACCCCTCCATTCTGTGACTTCACACACCTTCATTCTATGACTTCACACACATCCGTTCTATGACTTCACACACCTCCATTCTGTGACTTGACACACCTCCATTCTATGATTTCACACACCTCCATTCTGTGACTTCACACACCTCCATTCTATGACTTCACACACCTCCATTCTATAACTTAACACACTTACATTGTGACTTCACACCTCCATTCTGTGAGGTCACACACATGCATTGTGACTTCACACACCTCCATTCTATGACTTCACACACCTCCATTCTGTGACTTCACACACGTCCATTCTGTGATTTTGTACACCTCCATTCTGTGACTTCACACACCTCGATTCTATAACTTCACACACCTCCATTTTGTGACTTCACACACCTCCATTCTGTGACTTCACACACCTCCATTCTATGACATCACACACCTCCATTCTATGACTTCACACATCTCCATTCTGTGACTTCACACACCACCATTCTATGATTTCATACACCTCCATTCTATGACTTCACACACCTCCTTTCTGAGTTGACACACCTCCATTCTATGACTTCACACACCTCCAATCTGACTTCACACACCTCCATTCTATGACTTCACACAGCTCCATTCTGACTTCACACAGCTCCATTTTATGACTTCGCACACATCTATTCTGACTTCACACACCTCCATTCTGTGACTTCACACACCTC
This sequence comes from Megascapheus bottae, assembly GCA_024803745.1. Taxonomy (NCBI): domain Eukaryota; kingdom Metazoa; phylum Chordata; class Mammalia; order Rodentia; family Geomyidae; genus Megascapheus; species Megascapheus bottae. The sequence goes on from JANJXV010001146.1 coordinate 141,186, forward strand.
CATTCTATGACTTCACACACCTCCATTCTATAACTTAACACACCTATATTGTGACTTCACACACCTCCATTCTATGAGTTCACACACCTGCATTGGGCCTTCACACACCTCCATTCTATGACTTCACCCACCAACATTCCGACTTCACACACCTCCATTTTGACTTCACACGCCTCAGTTCTGTGCCTTCACACACCTCCATTCGATGATTTCACACACTTCCATTCTATGACTTCACACACCTAGATTCTATGACTTCACACACCTCATTTCTGAGTTGACACACCTCAATTCTCTGATTTCACACACCTCCAATCTGACTTCACACACCTCCATTCTATGACTTCACACACCTCCATTGTGACTTCACACACCTCCATTCTATGAGTTCACACACCTCCATTCTGACTACACACACCTCCATTCTATGACTTCACACAATTAAATTCTGACTTCATACCTCCATTTGTGACTTCACACTCCACAATTTTGCCTTCACACACCTCCATTCTGTGACTTCACACACCTCCATTCTGTGACTTCACACACATCCATTTTGACTTCACACACTTCCATTCTATGACTTCAAACACCTCCATTCTGTGACTTCACACACCTCCATTCCATGACTTCTCAAACCTCCATTCTATGAGATTACACACCACCATTATATGAGTTCACACACCTACATTGTGACTTCACACACCTCCATTCTATGACTTCACACACCTTCATTATTACTTCAGAATCATACATTCTATGACTTCACACACCACCATTCTATGACTTCACACACGTCCATTCTATGATTTTACACACCTCCATTCTGTGACTTCACACACCTCCATTCTATAACTTCACACACCTCCATTCTGTGACTTCACACACCTCCATTCTATGACTTCACACACATCCGTTCTATGACTTCACACACCTCCATTCTGTGACTTCACACACCTCCATTCTATGATTTCACACACCTCCATTCTGTGACTTCACACACCTCCATTCTATGACTTCACACACCTCCATTCTATAACTTAACACACTTTCATTGTGACTTCACACCTCCATTCTGTGAGTTCACACACATGCATTGTGACTTCACACACCTCCATTCTATGACTTCACACACCTCCATTCTGTGACTTCACACACGTCCATTCTGTGATTTTACACACCTCCATTCTGTGACTTCACACACCTCGATTCTATAAGTTCACACACCTCCATTTTGTGACTTCAAACACCTCCATTCTATGACTTCACACACCTCCATTGTATGACATCACACACCTCCATTCTATGACTTCACACATCTCCATTCTGTGACTTCACTCACCACCATTCTATGATTTCATACACCTCCATTCTGTGACTTCACACACCTCCATTCTATGACTTCACACACCTCCATTCTATAACTTAACACACCTATATTGTGACTTCACACACCTCCATTCTATGACTTCACACACCTACATTGTGACTTCACACACCTCCATTCTATGACTACACACACCTTCATTATTACTTCAGAATCATCCATTCTATGACTTCACACACCTCCATTCTATGACTTCAAAAACCTCCGTTCTGTGACCTCCCACACCTTCATTTTGACGTCACACACCTCCATTCTGTGACTTCACACACCTCCATTCTGAGTTCACACACCTCCATTCCGGTACTTAACACACATCCATTCTGTGACTTCATACACCTCCATTCTATGACTTCACACACCTCCATTCTTTGAATCACACACGTCCATTCTATGACTTCACACACCTCCATTCTGTGACTTTACACACCTCCATTCTGGGTTCACACACCTCCAATCTGTGACTTCACACCCCTCCATTCTGTTACTTCACACACCTCCATTCTGTGACTTCACACACCTCCATTCTATAACTTCACACACCTCCATTCTGTGACTTCACACACCTCCATTCTATGACTTCACACACCTCCATTCTTTAACTTAGCACTCCTACATTGTGACTTCACACCTCCATTCTATGAGTTCACACACCTGCATTGTGACTTCACACACCTCCATTTTGACTTCACACGCCTCAGTTCGGTGACTTCACAAACCTAAATTCTCTGATTTCACACACTTCCATTCTATGACTTCACACACCTAGATTCTATGTCTTCACACACCTCATTTCTGAGTTGACACACATCCATTCTGTGATTTCACACACCTCCAATCTGACTTCACACTCCTCCATTCTATGACTTCACACATCTCCATTGTTTCTTCACACACCTCCATTCTATGAGTTCACACACCTCCATTCTGACTTCACACACCTCCATTCTATGACTTCACACAGCTAAATTCTGACTTCACACCTCCATTTGTGACTTCACACTCCACAATTTTGACTTAACACACCTCCATTCTGTGACTTCACACACCTCCATTCTGTGACTTCACAAACATCCATTTTGACTTCACACACTTCCATTCTTTGACTTCACACACCTCCATTCTGTGACTTCACACACCTCCATTCCATGACTTCACACACCTCCATTCTATGAGATTACACACCACCATTCTATGAGTTCACACACCTATAATGTGACTTCACACACCTCCATTCTATGACTTCACACAATTCCATTCTATGACTTCACACACCTCCTTTCTGTGACTTCACACACCTCCATTGTGAGTTCACACACCTGCATTCTGTCACTTCACACACCTCCATTCTTTGACTTCACACACCTCCATTCTGTGACTTCACTCACCTCCATTTTTTGAATTCACATACTTCCATTCTTTGACTTCACACACCTCCATTCCATGACTTCACACACCTCCATTCCATGAATTCACACACCTCCATTCCATGAGTTCACACACCACCATTTTGACTTCACACACCTCCATTCTATGACTTCACACACCTTCATTCTTACTTCAGAAACATCCATTCTATGACTTCACACACCTCCATTCTGTGACTCCACACACCTCCATTCTGAGTTCACACACCCCCATTCTGTGACTTCACACACCTTCATTCTGTGACTTGACACACCTCCATTCTATGACTTCACACACCTCCATTCTATAACTTAACACAATTACATTGTGACTTCACACCTCCATTCTATGACTTCACACACCTCCATTCTGTGACTTCACACACGTCCATTCTGTGATTTTGTACACCTCCATTCTGTGACTTCACACACCTCGATTCTATAACTTCACACACCTCCATTTTGTGACTTCACACACCTCCATTCTGTGACTTCACACACCTCCATTCTATGACATCACACACCTCCATTCTATGACTTCACACATCTCCATTCTGTGACTTCACACACCACCATTCTATGATTTCATACACCTCCATTCTATGACTTCACACACCTCCTTTCTGAGTTGACACACCTCCATTCTATGACTTCACACACCTCCAATCTGACTTCACACACCTGCATTCTATGACTTCACACAGCTCCATTCTGACTTCACACAGCTCCATTTTATGACTTCGCACACATCTATTCTGACTTCACACACCTCCATTCTGTGACTTCACACACCTCCATTCTATGACTTCACACACCTCCATTCTATAACTTAACACACCTATATTGTGACTTCACACACCTCCATTCTATGAGTTCACACACCTGCATTGGGCCTTCACACACCTCCATTCTATGACTTCACCCACCAACATTCCGACTTCACACACCTCCATTTTGACTTCACACGCCTCAGTTCTGTGCCTTCACACACCTCCATTCCATGATTTCACACACTTCCATTCTATGACTTCACACACCTAGATTCTATGACTTCACACACCTCATTTCTGAGTTGACACACCTCAATTCTCTGATTTCACACACCTCCAATCTGACTTCACACACCTCCATTCTATGACTTCACACACCTCCATTGTGACTTCACACACCTCCATTCTATGAGTTCACACACCTCCATTCTGACTACACACACCTCCATTCTATGACTTCACACAATTAAATTCTGACTTCATACCTCCATTTGTGACTTCACACTCCACAATTTTGCCTTCACACACCTCCATTCTGTGACTTCACACACCTCCATTCTGTGACTTCACACACATCCATTTTGACTTCACACACTTCCATTCTATGACTTCACACACCTCCATTCTGTGACTTCACACACCTCCATTCCATGACTTCTCAAACCTCCATTCTATGAGATTACACACCACCATTATATGAGTTCACACACCTACATTGTGACTTCACACACCTCCATTCTATGACTTCACACACCTTCATTATTACTTCAGAATCATACATTCTATGACTTCACACACCACCATTCTATGACTTCACACACGTCCATTCTATGATTTTACACACCTCCATTCTGTGACTTCACACACCTCCATTCTATAACTTCACACACCTCCATTCTGTGACTTCACACACCTCCATTCTATGACTTCACACACATCCGTTCTATGACTTCACACACCTCCATTCTGTGACTTCACACACCTCCATTCTATGATTTCACACACCTCCATTCTGTGACTTCACACACCTCCATTCTATGACTTCACACACCTCCATTCTATAACTTAACACACTTTCATTGTGACTTCACACCTCCATTCTGTGAGTTCACACACATGCATTGTGACTTCACACACCTCCATTCTATGACTTCACACACCTCCATTCTGTGACTTCACACACGTCCATTCTGTGATTGTACACACCTCCATTCTGTGACTTCACACACCTCGATTCTATAAGTTCACACACCTCCATTTTGTGACTTCAAACACCTCCATTCTATGACTTCACACACCTCCATTCTATGACATCACACACCTCCATTCTATGACTTCACACATCTCCATTCTGTGACTTCACTCACCACCATTCTATGATTTCATACACCTCCATTCTGTGACTTCACACACCTCCATTCTATGACTTCACACACCTCCATTCTATAACTTAACACACCTATATTGTGACTTCACACACCTACATTCTATGACTTCACACACCTACATTGTGACTTCACACACCTCCATTCTATGACTACACACACCTTCATTATTACTTCAGAATCATCCATTCTATGACTTCACACACCTCCATTCTATGACTTCAAAAACCTCCGTTCTGTGACCTCCCACACCTTCATTTTGACGTCACACACCTCCATTCTGTGACTTCACACACCTCCATTCTGAGTTCACACACCTCCATTCCGGTACTTAACACACATCCATTCTGTGACTTCATACACCTCCATTCTATGACTTCACACACCTCCATTCTTTGACTTCACACACGTCCATTCTATGACTTCACACACCTCCATTCTGTGACTTTACACACCTCCATTCTGGGTTCACACACCTCCAATCTGTGACTTCACACCCCTCCATTCTGTTACTTCTCACACCTCCATTCTGTGACTTCACACACCTCCATTCTATAACTTCACACACCTCCATTCTGTGACTTCACACACCTCCATTCTATGACTTCACACACCTCCATTCTTTAACTTAGCACTCCTACATTGTGACTTCACACCTCCATTCTATGAGTTCACACACCTGCATTGTGACTTCACACACCTCCATTTTGACTTCACACGCCTCAGTTCTGTGACTTCACACACCTCCATTCTATGATTTCACACACTTCCATTCTATGACTTCACACACCTAGATTCTATGTCTTCACACACCTCATTTCTGAGTTGACACACATCCATTCTGTGATTTCACACACCTCCAATCTGACTTCACACTCCTCCATTCTATGACTTCACACATCTCCATTGTTTCTTCACACACCTCCATTCTATGAGTTCACACACCTCCATTCTGACTTCACACACCTCCATTCTATGACTTCACACAGCTAAATTCTGACTTCACACCTCCATTTGTGACTTCACACTCCACAATTTTGACTTAACACACCTCCATTCTGTGACTTCACACACCTCCATTCTGTGACTTCACAAACATCCATTTTGACTTCACACACTTCCATTCTTTGACTTCACACACCTCCATTCTGTGACTTCACACACCTCCATTCCATGACTTCACACACCTCCATTCTATGAGATTACACACCACCATTCTATGAGTTCACACACCTATATTGTGACTTCACACACCTCCATTCTATGACTTCACACACTTCCATTCTATGACTTCACACACCTCCTTTCTGTGACTTCACACACCTCCATTGTGAGTTCACACACCTGCATTCTGTCACTTCACACACCTCCATTCTTTGACTTCACACACCTCCATTCTGTGACTTCACTCACCTCCATTTTTTGAATTCACATACTTCCATTCTTTGACTTCACACACCTCCATTCCATGACTTCACACACCTCCATTCCATGAATTCACACACCTCCATTCCATGAGTTCACACACCACCATTTTGACTTCACACACCTCCATTCTATGACTTCACACACCTTCATTCTTACTTCAGAAACATCCATTCTATGACTTCACACACCTCCATTCTGTGACTCCACACACCTCCATTCTGAGTTCACACACCCCCATTCTGTGACTTCACACACCTTCATTCTGTGACTTGACACACCTCCATTCTATTACTTCACACACCTCCATTCTATGACTTCACAAACATCCAATATATGACTTCACACACCTCCATTCTGTGACTTCACACACCTCCATTCTATGACTTCACACACCTCCATTCTGTGACTTCATACACCTACATTGTGACTTCACAGACCTCCATTTTATGAGTTCACACAAATGCATTGTGACTTCACACAACTCCATTCTATGATTTCACACCCCTCCATTCTATGACTTCACACACCTCCATTCTATAACTTAACACACCTATATTGTGACTTCACACACCTCCATTCTATGAGTTCACACACCTGCATTGGGACTTCACACACCTCCATTCTATGACTTCACCCACCAACATTCCGACTTCACACACCTCCATTTTGACTTCACACGCCTCAGTTCTGTGCCTTCACAAACCTCCATTCGATGATTTCACACACTTCCATTCTATGACTTCACACACCTAGATTCTATGACTTCACACGCCTCATTTCTATGACACACCTCCATTCTGTGATTTCACACAACTCCAATCTGACTTCACACACCTCCATTCTATGACTTCACACACCTCCATTGTGACTTCACACACCTCCATTCTATGAGTTCACACACCTCCATTCTGACTTCACACACCTCCATTCTATGACTTCACACAGCTAAATTCTGACTTCACACCTCCATTTGTGACTTCACACTCCACAATTTTGCCTTCACACACCTCCATTCTGTGACTTCACACACCTCCATTCTGTGACTTCACACTCATCCATTTTGACTTCACACACTTCCATTCTATGACTTCACACACCTCCATTCTGTGACTTCACACACCTCCATTCCATGACTTCTCACACCTCCATTCTATGAGATTACACACCACCATTATATGAGTTCACACACCTACAGTGTGACTTCACACACCTCCATTCTATGACTTCACCCACCTTCATTATTACTTCAGAATCATCCATTCTATGACTTCACACACCTCCATTCTATGACTTCACTCACGTCCATTCTATGATATTACACACCTCCATTCTGTGACTTCACACACCTCCATTCTATAACTTCACACACCTCCATTCTGTGACTTCACACACCTCCATTCTATGACTTCACACACCTCCATTCTATGACTTCACACACCTCCATTCTGTGACTTCACACACCTCCATTCTATGATTTCACACACCTCCATTCTGTGACTTTACACACCTCCATTCTATGACTTCACACACCTCCATTCTATAACTTAACATACCTACATTGTGACTTCACACCTCCATTCTGTGAGTTCACACACATGCATTGTGACTTCACAAACCTCCATTCTATGACTTCACACACCTCCATTCTATGACTTCACACTCGTCCATTCTATGATTTTTCACACCTCCATTCTGTGACTTCACACAGCTCCATTCTATAACTTCACACATCTCCATTTTGTGACTTCACACACCTCCATTCTATGACTTCACACACCTCCATTCTATGACATCACACACCTCCATTCTATGACTTCACACATCTCCATTCTGTGACTTCACACACCACCATTCTATGATATCATACACCTCCATTCTGTGACTTCACACACCTCCATTCTATGACTTCACACACTTCCATTCTATGATTTTTCACACCTCCATTCTGTGACTTCACACACCTCCATTCTATAACTTCACACACCTCCATTTTGTGACTTCACACACCTCCATTCTATGACTTCACACACCTCCATTCTATGACATCACACACCTCCATTCTATGACTTCACACACCTCCATTCTATGACATCACACACCTCCATTCTATGACTTCACACAATTAAATTCTGACTTCATACCTCCATTTGTGACTTCACACTCCACAATTTTGCCTTCACACACCTCCATTCTGTGACTTCACACACCTCCATTCTGTGACTTCACACACATCCATTTTGACTTCACACACTTCCATTCTATGACTTCACACACCTCCATTCTGTGACTTCACACACCTCCATTCCATGACTTCTCAAACCTCCATTCTATGAGATTACACACCACCATTATATGAGTTCACACACCTACATTGTGACTTCACACACCTCCATTCTATGACTTCACACACCTTCATTATTACTTCAGAATCATACATTCTATGACTTCACACACCACCATTCTATGACTTCACACACGTCCATTCTATGATTTTACACACCTCCATTCTGTGACTTCACACACCTCCATTCTATAACTTCACACACCTCCATTCTGTGACTTCACACACCTCCATTCTATGACTTCACACACATCCGTTCTATGACTTCACACACCTCCATTCTGTGACTTCACACACCTTCATTCTATGATTTCACACACCTCCATTCTGTGACTTCACACACCTCCATTCTATGACTTCACACACCTCCATTCTATAACTTAACACACTTTCATTGTGACTTCACACCTCCATTCTGTGAGTTCACACACATGCATTGTGACTTCACACACCTCCATTCTATGACTTCACACACCTCCATTCTGTGACTTCACACACGTCCATTCTGTGATTGTACACACCTCCATTCTGTGACTTCACACACCTCGATTCTATAAGTTCACACACCTCCATTTTGTGACTTCAAACACCTCCATTCTATGACTTCACACACCTCCATTCTATGACATCACACACCTCCATTCTATGACTTCACACATCTCCATTCTGTGACTTCACTCACCACCATTCTATGATTTCATACACCTCCATTCTGTGACTTCACACACCTCCATTCTATGACTTCACACACCTCCATTCTATAACTTAACACACCTATATTGTGACTTCACACACCTACATTCTATGACTTCACACACCTACATTGTGACTTCACACACCTCCATTCTATGACTACACACACCTTCATTATTACTTCAGAATCATCCATTCTATGACTTCACACACCTCCATTCTATGACTTCAAAAACCTCCGTTCTGTGACCTCCCACACCTTCATTTTGACGTCACACACCTCCATTCTGTGACTTCACACACCTCCATTCTGAGTTCACACACCTCCATTCCGGTACTTAACACACATCCATTCTGTGACTTCATACACCTCCATTCTATGACTTCACACACCTCCATTCTTTGACTTCACACACGTCCATTCTATGACTTCACACACCTCCATTCTGTGACTTTACACACCTCCATTCTGGGTTCACACACCTCCAATCTGTGACTTCACACCCCTCCATTCTGTTACTTCTCACACCTCCATTCTGTGACTTCACACACCTCCATTCTATAACTTCACACACCTCCATTCTGTGACTTCACACACCTCCATTCTATGACTTCACACACCTCCATTCTTTAACTTAGCACTCCTACATTGTGACTTCACACCTCCATTCTATGAGTTCACACACCTGCATTGTGACTTCACACACCTCCATTTTGACTTCACACGCCTCAGTTCTGTGACTTCACACACCTCCATTCTATGATTTCACACACTTCCATTCTATGACTTCACACACCTAGATTCTATGTCTTCACACACCTCATTTCTGAGTTGACACACATCCATTCTGTGATTTCACACACCTCCAATCTGACTTCACACTCCTCCATTCTATGACTTCACACATCTCCATTGTTTCTTCACACACCTCCATTCTATGAGTTCACACACCTCCATTCTGACTTCACACACCTCCATTCTATGACTTCACACAGCTAAATTCTGACTTCACACCTCCATTTGTGACTTCACACTCCACAATTTTGACTTAACACACCTCCATTCTGTGACTTCACACACCTCCATTCTGTGACTTCACAAACATCCATTTTGACTTCACACACTTCCATTCTTTGACTTCACACACCTCCATTCTGTGACTTCACACACCTCCATTCCATGACTTCACACACCTCCATTCTATGAGATTACACACCACCATTCTATGAGTTCACACACCTATATTGTGACTTCACACACCTCCATTCTATGACTTCACACACTTCCATTCTATGACTTCACACACCTCCTTTCTGTGACTTCACACACCTCCATTGTGAGTTCACACACCTGCATTCTGTCACTTCACACACCTCCATTCTTTGACTTCACACACCTCCATTCTGTGACTTCACTCACCTCCATTTTTTGAATTCACATACTTCCATTCTTTGACTTCACACACCTCCATTCCATGACTTCACACACCTCCATTCCATGAATTCACACACCTCCATTCCATGAGTTCACACACCACCATTTTGACTTCACACACCTCCATTCTATGACTTCACACACCTTCATTCTTACTTCAGAAACATCCATTCTATGACTTCACACACCTCCATTCTGTGACTCCACACACCTCCATTCTGAGTTCACACACCCCCATTCTGTGACTTCACACACCTTCATTCTGTGACTTGACACACCTCCATTCTATTACTTCACACACCTCCATTCTATGACTTCACAAACATCCAATATATGACTTCACACACCTCCATTCTGTGACTTCACACACCTCCATTCTATGACTTCACACACCTCCATTCTGTGACTTCATACACCTACATTGTGACTTCACAGACCTCCATTTTATGAGTTCACACAAATGCATTGTGACTTCACACAACTCCATTCTATGATTTCACACCCCTCCATTCTATGACTTCACACACCTCCATTCTATAACTTAACACACCTATATTGTGACTTCACACACCTCCATTCTATGAGTTCACACACCTGCATTGGGACTTCACACACCTCCATTCTATGACTTCACCCACCAACATTCCGACTTCACACACCTCCATTTTGACTTCACACGCCTCAGTTCTGTGCCTTCACAAACCTCCATTCGATGATTTCACACACTTCCATTCTATGACTTCACACACCTAGATTCTATGACTTCACACGCCTCATTTCTATGACACACCTCCATTCTGTGATTTCACACAACTCCAATCTGACTTCACACACCTCCATTCTATGACTTCACACACCTCCATTGTGACTTCACACACCTCCATTCTATGAGTTCACACACCTCCATTCTGACTTCACACACCTCCATTCTATGACTTCACACAGCTAAATTCTGACTTCACACCTCCATTTGTGACTTCACACTCCACAATTTTGCCTTCACACACCTCCATTCTGTGACTTCACACACCTCCATTCTGTGACTTCACACTCATCCATTTTGACTTCACACACTTCCATTCTATGACTTCACACACCTCCATTCTGTGACTTCACACACCTCCATTCCATGACTTCTCACACCTCCATTCTATGAGATTACACACCACCATTATATGAGTTCACACACCTACAGTGTGACTTCACACACCTCCATTCTATGACTTCACCCACCTTCATTATTACTTCAGAATCATCCATTCTATGACTTCACACACCTCCATTCTATGACTTCACTCACGTCCATTCTATGATATTACACACCTCCATTCTGTGACTTCACACACCTCCATTCTATAACTTCACACACCTCCATTCTGTGACTTCACACACCTCCATTCTATGACTTCACACACCTCCATTCTATGACTTCACACACCTCCATTCTGTGACTTCACACACCTCCATTCTATGATTTCACACACCTCCATTCTGTGACTTTACACACCTCCATTCTATGACTTCACACACCTCCATTCTATAACTTAACATACCTACATTGTGACTTCACACCTCCATTCTGTGAGTTCACACACATGCATTGTGACTTCACAAACCTCCATTCTATGACTTCACACACCTCCATTCTATGACTTCACACTCGTCCATTCTATGATTTTTCACACCTCCATTCTGTGACTTCACACAGCTCCATTCTATAACTTCACACATCTCCATTTTGTGACTTCACACACCTCCATTCTATGACTTCACACACCTCCATTCTATGACATCACACACCTCCATTCTATGACTTCACACATCTCCATTCTGTGACTTCACACACCACCATTCTATGATATCATACACCTCCATTCTGTGACTTCACACACCTCCATTCTATGACTTCACACACTTCCATTCTATGATTTTTCACACCTCCATTCTGTGACTTCACACACCTCCATTCTATAACTTCACACACCTCCATTTTGTGACTTCACACACCTCCATTCTATGACTTCACACACCTCCATTCTATGACATCACACACCTCCATTCTATGACTTCACACACCTCCATTCTATGACATCACACACCTCCATTCTATGACTTCACACATCTCCATTCTGTGACTTCACACACCACCATTCTATGATATCATACACCTCCATTCTGTGACTTCACACACCTCCATTCTATGACTTCACACACGTCCATTCTATGATTTTTCACACCTCCATTCTGTGACTTCACACACCTCCATTCTATAACTTCACACACCTCCATTTTGTGACTCCACACACCTCCATTCTATGACTTCACACACCTCCATTCTATGACATCACACACCTCCATTCTATGACTTCACACACCTCCATTGTGACTTCACACACCTCCATTCTATAACTTCACACTCCACAATTTTGACTTCACACACCTACATTCTGTTACTTCACACACCTCCATTCTGTGACTTCACACACTTCCATTCTTTGACTTCACACACCTCCATTCTGTGACTTCACACACCTCCATGCCATGACTTCACACACCTCCATTCTATGAGATTACACACCACCATTCTATGAGTTCACACACCTACATTTTGACTTCACACACCTCCATTCTATGACTTCACACACATTCATTATTACTTCAGAATCATCCATTCTATGACTTCACACAGCCTCATTGTGACTTCACACACTCCATTCTATGAGTTCACACACCTCCATTCTGACTTCGCACACCTCCATTCTATGACTTCACACAGCTGCATTCCGACTTCAGACACCTCCATTTGTGACTTCACACACCACAATTTTGACTTCAAACAACTTCATTCTGTGACTTCACACACCTCCATTCTGTGACTTCACACACCTCCATTTTGACTTCACACTTCCCTTCTTTGACTTAACACACCTCCATTCTGTGACTTCACACACCACCATTGTTTGACTTCACACACCTATATTCTTGGACTTCACACACCTCCATTCCTTGACTTCACACATCTCCATTTTATGAGTTCACATACCCCCATTTTGACTTCACACACCTCCATTCTGTGACTTCACACACCTCCATTTTGACTTCACACTTCCATTCTTTGACTTAACACACCTCCATTCTGTGACTTCACACACCACCATTGTTTGACATCACACACCTATATTCTTGGACTTCACACACCTCCATTCCTTGACTTCACACATCTCCATTTTATGAGTTCACATACCCGCATTTTGACTTCACACACCTCCATTCTATGACTTCACACACCTCCATTCTTTGACTTCACACACCTCCATTGTTTGTTCACACACCTCCATTCTGTGACTTCAAACACCTCCATTCTGTGTCTTCTCACACCTCCATTCTGTGACTTCACACACCTTCATTCTATGATTTCTCACACCTCCATTCTATTAATTCACACACCACCATTCTGTGACTTCACACAACTCCATTCTATGACTTCCCTCACCTCCATTGTGTGACTTCACACACCTCCATTCTGAGTTCACAAACCTCCATTCTGTCACTTAACGCACCTCCATTCTGTGACTTCACACACCTCCATTGTTTGTTCACACACCTCCATTCTGTGACTTCAAACACCTCCATTCTGTGACTTCACACACCTCCATTCTGTGACTTCACACACCTTCATTCTGTGATTTCTCACACCTCCATTCTATTAATTCACACACCACCATTCTGTGACTTCACACACCTCCATTCTGTGACTTCACACACCTCCATTCTGTGACTTCACACACCTCAATTCTGTGACTTCACACACCTCCATTATGCCTTCACACACCTCCATTCTATTACTTCACACACCTCCATTCTATGACTTCACACACCTAGATTCTGTGACTTCACACACCTCCGTTCTGAGTTCACACACCTCAATTCTGTGACTTCACACACCTCCATTCTGACTTCACCACGCTCCATTCAATGACTTCACACACCTCCATTCTGTGACTTCGCACACCTCAATCTGACTTCACACAGCTCCACTCTATGCCTTCCCACACCTCCATTCTATGATTTCACACACCTCCATTCTATGACTTCACACACCTCCATTCTGTGATTTCACACACCTCAATTCTGAGTTCAAACACCTCCGTTCTGTGACTTAACACACCTCCATTCTGTGACTTCACACACCACCATTCTGAGTTCACACACCTCCATTCTGTGACTTCACATACCTCCATTCTGACTTCAAACAGCTCCATTCTATGACTTCACACACCTAAATTCTGTGCCTACACACACCTCCATTCTATGACTTAACACACCTTCATTCTTACTTCACAAACATCCATTCTATGACTTCACACACCTCCATTCTATGACTTCACACACTTCCATTCTATGACTTTACAAACCTCCATTCTGTGACTTCACACACCTCAATTCTGTGACTTCACACACCTCCATTATGAATTCACACACATCCATTCTTTGACTTCACACACTTCCATTCTTTGACTTCACACACCTCCATTCTGTTACTTCAGAATCATCCATTGTATGACTTCACACACCTCCATTCTGAGACTTCCCACTCCTCCATTCTGTGACTTCACACACCTCAATTTTGACTTCACACACTTCCATTCTTTGACTTCACACACCTCCATTCTGTGACTTCACACACCACCATGGTTTGACTTCACACACCTCCCTTTTTGGACTTCACACACCTCCATTCCATGACTTCACACATCTCCATTTTATGAGTTCGCACACCTCCATTTTGACTTCACACACCTACATTCTATGACTTCACACACCTTCATTCTATTTTAGAAACATCCATTCTATGACTTCACACACCTCCATTCTATGACTTTACAAACCTCCATTCTATGACTTCACACACCTCCATTCTATGACTTCACAAACTTTCATTCTGTGACTTCACACACCTCCATTCTGAGTTCACAAACCTCCATTCTGTGACTTCACACACCTCCATTCTGAGTTCACACACCTCAGTTCTGTGACCTCACACACCTCAATTCTGGCTTCACACATCTCCATTCTATGACTTCACACAATTCCTTTCTATGACTTCACACACTTCCATTCTTTGACTTCACACACCTCCATTGTTATTTCACACACCTCCATTCTATGACTTCACACACCTCCATTATGACTTCACATAGCTCCATTCTATGACTTCACACACCTCCATTCTGTGCCTTCACACACCTCCATTGTATGACTTAACACACCTTCATTCTTACTTCACAAACATCCATTCTATGATCACACACCTCCATTCTATGACTTCACACAACTCCATCTGACTTCACACACCTCCATTCCATGACTTCACACATCTCCATTCGATGACTTCACACACCTCCATTTTTGACTTCATGCACCTCCATTCTATGAGTTCACACACCTCCATTCTGTGACTTCACACACCTTTATTGTTTGACTTCACACACCTCCATTCTTTGACTTCACACACCTCCATTCCATGACTTCACACACCTCCATTCTATGAGTACACTCACCTCCATTCTATGAGTTCACACACCTCCATTTTGACTTCACACACCTCCATTCTTTGACTTCATACACCTTCATTCTCACTTCAGAAACATCCATTCTATGACTTCACGCACCTACATTCTATGACTTCACAAACCTCCGTTCTGTGACCACACACCTCCATTCTGAGTTCCCACACCTCCATTCTGTGACTTCACCCACCTCCATCCTGACTTCACACACCTCCATTCTGACTTCACAAACCTCAATTCTTTGACTTCACACACCTCCATTCTATGATTTCACACAATTCCATTCTATGAATTCACACACCTCCATTCTATGACTTCACACACGTCATTTCTGAGTTGACACACCTCCATTCTGTGATTTCACACACCTCCAATTTGACTTCACACACCACCATTCTATGACTTCACACAGCCTCATTGTGACTTCACACACTCCATTCTATGAGTTCACACACCTCCATTCTGACTTCGCACACCTCCATTCTATGACTTCACACAGCTGCATTCCGACTTCAGACACCTCCATTTGTGACTTCACACACCACAATTTTGACTTCAAACAACTTCATTCTGTGACTTCACACACCTCCATTCTGTGACTTCACACACCTCCATTTTGACTTCACACTTCCATTCTTTGACTTAACACACCTCCATTCTGTGACTTCACACACCACCATTGTTTGACTTCACACACCTATATTCTTGGACTTCACACACCTCCATTCCTTGACTTCACACATCTCCATTTTATGAGTTCACATACCCCCATTTTGACTTCACACACCTCCATTCTATGACTTCACACACCTTCATTCTACTTCAGAAACATCCATTCTATGACTTCACACACCTCCATTCTATGACTTCACACACCTCCATTCTATGACTTCACACAATTCCATTCTATGACTTCACACACCTCCATTCTTTGACTTCACACACCTCCATTGTTTGTTCACACACCTCCATTCTGTGACTTCAAACACCTCCATTCTCTGACTTCACACACCTCCATTCTGTGACTTCACACACCTTCATTCTATGATTTCTCACACCTCCATTCTATTAATTCACACACCACCATTCTGTGACTTCACACAACTCCATTCTATGACTTCCCTCATCTCCATTGTGTGACTTCATACACCTCCAGTCTGAGTTCACAAACCTCCATTCTGTGACTTAACGCACCTCCATTCTGTGACTTCACACACCTCCGTTCTGACTTCACACACCTCCATTCTATGACTTCACACACCTCCATTCTGTGACTTCACACACCTCAATCCTGTGACTTCACACACCTCCATTATGACTTCACACACCTCCATTATATGACTTTACAAACCTCCATTCTGTGACTTCACACACCTCCATTCTGAGTTCACACACCTCAATTCTGTGACGTCACACACCTCAATTCTGGCTTCACACATCTCCATTCTATGACTTCACACAATTCCCCTCTATGACTTCACACACCTCCATTCTTTGACTTCACACACCTCCATTGTGATTTCACACACCTCCATTCTATGACTTCACACACCTCCATTATGACTTCACATAGCTCCATTGTATGACTTCACACACCTCCATTCTGTGCCTTCACACACCTCCATTCTATGACTTAACACACCTTCATTCTTACTTCACAAACATCCATTCTATGATCACACACATCCATTCTATGACTTCACACAACTCCATCTGACTTCACACACCTCCATTCCATGACTTCACACATCTCCATTCGATGACTTCACACACCTCCATTTTTTACTTCATGCACCTCCATTCTATGAGTTCACACACCTCCATTCTGTGACTTCACACACCTTCATTGTTTGACTTCACACACCTCCATTCTTTGACTTCACACACCTCCATTCCATGACTTCACACACCTCCATTCCATGACTTCACACACCTCCATTCTATGAGTTCACACACCTCCATTCTATGAGTTCACACACCTCCATTTTGTCTTCACACACCTCCATTCTTTGACTTCATACACCTTCATTCTCACTTCAGAAACATCCATTCTATGACTTCACGCACCTACATTCTATGACTTCACAAACCTCCGTTCTGTGACCACACACCTCCATTCTGAGTTCCCACACCTCCATTCTGTGACTTCACCCACCTCCATCCTGACTTCACACACCTCCATTGTGACTTCACAAACCTCAATTCTTTGACTTCCCACACTCCATTCTATGATTTCACACACTTCCAATCTATGAATTCACACACCTCCATTCTATGACTTCACACACGTCATTTCTGAGTTGACACACCTCCATTCTGTGATTTCACACACCTTCAATTTGACTTCACACACCCCCATTCTATGACTTCACACAGCCTCATTGTGACTTCACACACTCCATTCTATGAGTTCACACACCTCCATTCTGACTTCACACACCTCCATTCTGACTTCACACACCTCCATTCTATGACTTCACACAACTCCATTCTGACTTCACACACCTCCATTCTGTGACTTCACACACCTCCATTATATGACTTTACACACCTCCATTCTGTGACTTCACACACCTCCATTCTATGACTTCACACACCTACATTCTGTGATTTCACACACCTACATTGTGATTTCACTGACCTCCATTCTATGAGTTCACACAAATGCATTGTGAATTCACACACTTCCATTCTATGACTTCACCCACCTCCATTCTCACTTCACACACCTCCATTCTGACTTCACACACCTCAATACTGTGACTTAACACAACTCCATTCTATGATTTCTCACACCTCATTTCTATGAGTTCACACACCTCCATTCTATGACTTCACACACCTCCTTTCTTAGTTGACACACCTCCATTCTATAACTTCACACACCTCCATTCTGACTTCCCACACCTCCATTTTATGACTTCACACACTTCCATTCTGTGACTTCAAAAACCTCCATTCTATGACTTCACACAACTCCATTCTATGACTTCACACACCTCCATTCTATGAATTCACACATCTCCATTCTGTGACTTCACACAACTCCATTCTATGACTTCCCACACCTCCATTCTAGGACTTCACAAACCTCCATTCTGAGTTCACACACCTCCGTTCTGTGAATTAACACACCTTCATTCCGTGACTTCACACACCTTCCTTCTATGATTTCACACACCTCCATTCTATGACTTCACACAACTCCATTCTATGACTTCACACACCTATATTCTTTGACTTCTCACACCTCCATTCTTTGACTTCACACACCTCCATTTTGAGTTCACACACATACATTCTGTGACTTCAGACACCTCCATTTGTTACGTTACACACCACAATTTTGACTTCACACACCTCCATTCTGTGACTTCACACACCTCCATTTTGACTTCACACACTTCCATTCTGTGAACTCACACACCTCCATTCTGTGACTTCGCACACCTCCATTGTTTGACTTCACACACCTCCATTCTTTGACTTCACACACCTCCATTCCATGACTTCACACACCTCTACCCTATCAGTTCACACACATCCATTCTATGAGTTCACACACCACCTTTTTGACTTCACACACCTCCATTCTATGACTTCACACACCTACATTCTTACTTCAGGAACATCCATTTTATGAATTCACCCACCTCCATTCTATGACTTCACAAACCTCCATTCTATGACTTCACACACCTCCATTCTATGACTTCACACACCTCCATTCTATGACTTCACACACCTCCATTCTATGACTTCACACACCTGCATTGTGACTTCACACACCTCCATTCTATGACTTCACACACCTCCATTCTGACTTCACACACCACCATTCTGACTTCACAAACATCAATTCTGTGACTTCACACACCCCCATTCTTTGACTTCACACACCTCCATTGTGAGTTCACACACCTCCATTCTGACTTCACAAACATCAATTCTGTGACTTCACACACATCCATTCTACTACTTCACACACCTCCATTCTATGACTTCACAAACCTCCATTCTGACTTCACACACCTCCATTCTGTCTTCACAAACATCAATTCTGTGACTTCACACAACTCCATTCTATGACTTCACACACCTCCATTCTATGACTTCACACACCTCCATTCTATGACTTCACAAACTTCCATTCTTTGACTTCACACACCTCCATTTTTTGACTTCACACATCTCCATTGTGAGTTCACACACCTTCATTCTATGACTTCACACACCTCCATTCTGACTTCACACAGCTCCATTCTATGACTTCACACACCTCCATTCTGTGCCTTCACACATCTCCATTCTAGGACTTAACACACCTTCATTCTTACTTCACAAACATCCATTCTATGAGTTCACACACCTCCATTCTATGACTTCACAAACCTCCATTCTGTGACTTCACACATCACAATTCTGTGACTTCACACACCTACATTTTGACCTCACACACCTCCATTCTAGGACTTTACACACCTCCATTCTATGACTTCACACACCTCAATTCTGAGTTCACAAACCTCCATTCTGTGACTTAACGCACCTCCATTCTGTGACTTCACACACCTCCGTTCTGACTTCACACACGTCCATTCTATGACTTCACACACCTCCATTCTGTGACTTCACACACCTCAATTCTGTGACTTCACACACCTCCATTATGACTTCACACACCTCCATTCTATGACTACACACACCTCCATTCTATGACTTCAAACACCTAGATTCTGTGACTTCACACACCTCCGTTCTGAGTTCACACACCTCAATTCTGTGACTTCACACACCTCCATTCTGACTTCACCCAGCTCCATTCAATGACTTCACACACCTCCATTCTGTGACTTCGCACACCTCCAATCTGACTTCACACAGCTCCACTCTATGCCTTCCCACACCTCCATTCTAGGATTTCACACACCTCCATTCTATGACTTCACACACCTCCATTCTGTGATTTCACACACCTCCATTCTGTGACTTCACACACCAACATTCTGAGTTCACACACCTCCATTCTGTGACTTCACACACCTCCATTCTGACTTCAAACAGCTTAATTCTATGACTTCACACACCTCCATTCTGTGCCTTCACACACCTCCATTCTATGACTTAACACACCTTCATTCTTACGTCACAAACATCCATTCTATGACTTCACACACCTCCATTCTATGACTTCACACACCTCCATTCTATGACTTCACAAACCTCCATTCTGTGACTTCACACACCTCAATTCTGTGACTTCACACACCTCCATTATGAATTCACACACATCCATTCTATGACTTCACACACCTCCATTCTATGACTTCACACACCTTCATTCTGTGACTTCAAACACCTCCATTCTGAGTTCACACACCTCCATTCTGTGACTTCACACAACTCCAATCTGACTTCACACAGCTCCATTCTATGACTTCACACACCTCCATTCTGTGACTTCACACACCTCCATTCTATGACTTCACACACCTCCATTGTGACTTCACACAGCTCCATTCTATGTGTTCACACACCTCCATTCTGACTTCACACACCTCCATTATATGACTTCACACACCTCCATTCTGACTTCACACACCTCCATTCTATGACTTCACACAATTCCATTCTGACTTCAGACACCTCCATTCTATGAGTTCACACACGTGCATTGTGACTTCACACACCTCCATTCTATGACTTCAGACACCTCCATTCTGACTTCACACACCTCCATTCTGACTTCACAAACATCAATTTGTGACTTCACACACGCCCATTTTTGACTTCACACACCTCCATTGTGAGTTCACACACCTCCATTCTGAATTCACAAACATCAATTCTGTGACTTCACACACCTCCATTCTATGACTTCACACACCTCCATTCTATGACTTCACACACCTCCATTCTATGACTTCACAAACCTCCATTCTAACTTCACACACCTCCATTCTGACTTCACAAACATCAATTCTGTGACTTCACACACCTCCATTCTATGACTTCACACACCTCCATTCTATGACTTCACACACCTCCATTATGACTTCACATAGCTCCATTCTATGACTTCACACACCTCCATTCTGTGCCTTCACACACCTCCATTCTGTGACTTCACACACCTTCATTCTATGATTTCTCACACCTCCATTCTATTAATTCACACACCACCATTCTGTGACTTCACACAACTCGATTCTATGACTTCCCTCATCTCCATTGTGTGACTTCCCACACCTCCATTCTGAGTTCACAAACCTCCATTCTGTGACTTAACGCACCTGCATTCTGTGACTTCGCACACCTCCGTTCTGACTTCACACACCTCCATTCTATGACTTCACACACCTCCATTCTGTGACTTCACACACCTCAATTCTGTGACTTCACACACCTCCATTATGACTTCACACACCTCCATTCAATGACTTTACAAACCTCCATTCTGTGACTTCACACACCTCCATTCTGAGTTCACACACCTCAGTTCTGTGACCTCACACACCTCAATTCTGGCTTCACACATCTCCATTCTATGACTTCACACAATTCCTTTCTATGACTTCACACACCTCCATTCTTTGACTTCACACACCTCCATTGTGATTTCACACACCTCCATTCTATGACTTCACACACCTCCATTATGACTTCACATAGCTCCATTGTATGACTTCACACACCTCCATTCTGTGCCTTCACACACCTCCATTCTATGACTTAACACACCTTCATTCTTACTTCACAAACATCCATTCTATGATCACACACCTCCATTCTATGACTTCACACAACTCCATCTGACTTCACACACCTCCATTCCATGACTTCACACATCTCCATTCGATGACTTCACACACCTCCATTTTTTACTTCATGCACCTCCATTCTATGAGTTCACACACCTCCATTCTGTGACTTCACACACCTTTATTGTTTGACTTCACACACCTCAATTCTTTGACTTCACACACCTCCATTCCATGACTTCACACACCTCCATTCTATGAGTTCACACACCTCCATTCTATGAGTTCACACACCTCCATTTTGACTTCACACACCTCCATTCTTTGACTTCATACACCTTCATTCTCACTTCAGAAACATCCATTCTGTGACTTCAAAAACCTCCATTCTATGACTTCACACAACTCCATTCTATGACTTCACACACCTCCATTCTATGAATTCACACATCTCCATTCTGTGACTTCACACAACTCCATTCTATGACTTCCCACACCTCCATTCTAGGACTTCACAAACCTCCATTCTGAGTTCACACACCTCCGTTCTGTGAATTAACACACCTTCATTCCGTGACTTCACACACCTTCCTTCTATGATTTCACACACCTCCATTCTATGACTTCACACAACTCCATTCTATGACTTCACACACCTATATTCTTTGACTTCTCACACCTCCATTCTTTGACTTCACACACCTCCATTTTGAGTTCACACACATACATTCTGTGACTTCAGACACCTCCATTTGTTACGTTACACACCACAATTTTGACTTCACACACCTCCATTCTGTGACTTCACACACCTCCATTTGACTTCACACACTTCCATTCTGTGAATTCACACACCTCCATTCTGTGACTTCGCACACCTCCATTGTTTGACTTCACACACCTCCATTCTTTGACTTCACACACCTCCATTCCATGACTTCACACACCTCTACCCTATCAGTTCACACACATCCATTCTATGAGTTCACACACCACCTTTTTGACTTCACACACCTCCATTCTATGACTTCACACACCTACATTCTTACTTCAGGAACATCCATTTTATGAATTCACCCACCTCCATTCTATGACTTCACAAACCTACATTCTATGACTTCACACACCTCCATTCTATGACTTCACACACCTCCATTCTATGACTTCACACACCTCCATTCTATGACTTCATACACCTCCATTCTATGACTTCACACACCTGCATTGTGACTTCACACACCTCCATTCTATGACTTCACACACCTCCATTCTGACTTCACACACCACCATTCTGACTTCACAAACATCAATTCTGTGACTTCACACACCCCCATTCTTTGACTTCACACACCTCCATTGTGAGTTCACACACCTCCATTCTGACTTCACAAACATCAATTCTGTGACTTCACACACATCCATTCTACTACTTCACACACCTCCATTCTATGACTTCACAAACCTCCATTCTGACTTCACACACCTCCATTCTGTCTTCACAAACATCAATTCTGTGACTTCACACAACTCCATTCTATGACTTCACACACCTCCATTCTATGACTTCACACACCTCCATTCTATGACTTCACAAACTTCCATTCTTTGACTTCACACACCTCCATTTTTTGACTTCACACATCTCCATTGTGAGTTCACACACCTTCATTCTATGACTTCACACACCTCCATTCTGACTTCACACAGCTCCATTCTATGACTTCACACACCTCCATTCTGTGCCTTCACACATCTCCATTCTAGGACTTAACACACCTTCATTCTTACTTCACAAACATCCATTCTATGAGTTCACACACCTCCATTCTATGACTTCACAAACCTCCATTCTGTGACTTCACACATCACAATTCTGTGACTTCACACACCTACATTTTGACCTCACACACCTCCATTCTAGGACTTTACACACCTCCATTCTATGACTTCACACACCTCAATTCTGAGTTCACAAACCTCCATTCTGTGACTTAACGCACCTCCATTCTGTGACTTCACACACCTCCGTTCTGACTTCACACACGTCCATTCTATGACTTCACACACCTCCATTCTGTGACTTCACACACCTCAATTCTGTGACTTCACACACCTCCATTATGACTTCACACACCTCCATTCTATGACTACACACACCTCCATTCTATGACTTCAAACACCTAGATTCTGTGACTTCACACACCTCCGTTCTGAGTTCACACACCTCAATTCTGTGACTTCACACACCTCCATTCTGACTTCACCCAGCTCCATTCAATGACTTCACACACCTCCATTCTGTGACTTCGCACACCTCCAATCTGACTTCACACAGCTCCACTCTATGCCTTCCCACACCTCCATTCTAGGATTTCACACACATCCATTCTATGACTTCACACACCTCCATTCTGTGATTTCACACACCTCCATTCTGTGACTTCACACACCAACATTCTGAGTTCACACACCTCCATTCTGTGACTTCACACACCTCCATTCTGACTTCAAACAGCTTAATTCTATGACTTCACACACCTCCATTCTGTGCCTTCACACACCTCCATTCTATGACTTAACACACCTTCATTCTTACGTCACAAACATCCATTCTATGACTTCACACACCTCCATTCTATGACTTCACACACCTCCATTCTATGACTTCACAAACCTCCATTCTGTGACTTCACACACCTCAATTCTGTGACTTCACACACCTCCATTATGAATTCACACACATCCATTCTATGACTTCACACACCTCCATTCTATGACTTCACACACCTTCATTCTGTGACTTCAAACACCTCCATTCTGAGTTCACACACCTCCATTCTGTGACTTCACACAACTCCAATCTGACTTCACACAGCTCCATTCTATGACTTCACACACCTCCATTCTGTGACTTCACACACCTCCATTCTATGACTTCACACACCTCCATTGTGACTTCACACAGCTCCATTCTATGTGTTCACACACCTCCATTCTGACTTCACACACCTCCATTATATGACTTCACACACCTCCATTCTGACTTCACACATCTCCATTCTATGACTTCACACAATTCCATTCTGACTTCAGACACCTCCATTCTATGAGTTCACACACGTGCATTGTGACTTCACACACCTCCATTCTATGACTTCAGACACCTCCATTCTGACTTCACACACCTCCATTCTGACTTCACAAACATCAATTTGTGACTTCACACACGCCCATTTTTGACTTCACACACCTCCATTGTGAGTTCACACACCTCCATTCTGAATTCACAAACATCAATTCTGTGACTTCACACACCTCCATTCTATGACTTCACACACCTCCATTCTATGACTTCACACACCTCCATTCTATGACTTCACAAACCTCCATTCTAACTTCACACACCTCCATTCTGACTTCACAAACATCAATTCTGTGACTTCACACACCTCCATTCTATGACTTCACACACCTCCATTCTATGACTTCACACACCTCCATTATGACTTCACATAGCTCCATTCTATGACTTCACACACCTCCATTCTGTGCCTTCACACACCTCCATTCTGTGACTTCACACACCTTCATTCTATGATTTCTCACACCTCCATTCTATTAATTCACACACCACCATTCTGTGACTTCACACAACTCGATTCTATGACTTCCCTCATCTCCATTGTGTGACTTCCCACACCTCCATTCTGAGTTCACAAACCTCCATTCTGTGACTTAACGCACCTGCATTCTGTGACTTCGCACACCTCCGTTCTGACTTCACACACCTCCATTCTATGACTTCACACACCTCCATTCTGTGACTTCACACACCTCAATTCTGTGACTTCACACACCTCCATTATGACTTCACACACCTCCATTCAATGACTTTACAAACCTCCATTCTGTGACTTCACACACCTCCATTCTGAGTTCACACACCTCAGTTCTGTGACCTCACACACCTCAATTCTGGCTTCACACATCTCCATTCTATGACTTCACACAATTCCTTTCTATGACTTCACACACCTCCATTCTTTGACTTCACACACCTCCATTGTGATTTCACACACCTCCATTCTATGACTTCACACACCTCCATTATGACTTCACATAGCTCCATTGTATGACTTCACACACCTCCATTCTGTGCCTTCACACACCTCCATTCTATGACTTAACACACCTTCATTCTTACTTCACAAACATCCATTCTATGATCACACACCTCCATTCTATGACTTCACACAACTCCATCTGACTTCACACACCTCCATTCCATGACTTCACACATCTCCATTCGATGACTTCACACACCTCCATTTTTTACTTCATGCACCTCCATTCTATGAGTTCACACACCTCCATTCTGTGACTTCACACACCTTTATTGTTTGACTTCACACACCTCAATTCTTTGACTTCACACACCTCCATTCCATGACTTCACACACCTCCATTCTATGAGTTCACACACCTCCATTCTATGAGTTCACACACCTCCATTTTGACTTCACACACCTCCATTCTTTGACTTCATACACCTTCATTCTCACTTCAGAAACATCCATTCTGTGACTTCAAAAACCTCCATTCTATGACTTCACACAACTCCATTCTATGACTTCACACACCTCCATTCTATGAATTCACACATCTCCATTCTGTGACTTCACACAACTCCATTCTATGACTTCCCACACCTCCATTCTAGGACTTCACAAACCTCCATTCTGAGTTCACACACCTCCGTTCTGTGAATTAACACACCTTCATTCCGTGACTTCACACACCTTCCTTCTATGATTTCACACACCTCCATTCTATGACTTCACACAACTCCATTCTATGACTTCACACACCTATATTCTTTGACTTCTCACACCTCCATTCTTTGACTTCATACACCTCCATTTTGTGTTCACACACATACATTCTGTGACTTCAGACACCTCCATTTGTTACGTTACACACCACAATTTTGACTTCACACACCTCCATTCTGTGACTTCACACACCTCCATTTGACTTCACACACTTCCATTCTGTGAATTCACACACCTCCATTCTGTGACTTCGCACACCTCCATTGTTTGACTTCACACACCTCCATTCTTTGACTTCACACACCTCCATTCCATGACTTCACACACCTCTACCCTATCAGTTCACACACATCCATTCTATGAGTTCACACACCACCTTTTTGACTTC
The DNA here is from genome assembly GCA_024803745.1 of Megascapheus bottae. Taxonomy (NCBI): domain Eukaryota; kingdom Metazoa; phylum Chordata; class Mammalia; order Rodentia; family Geomyidae; genus Megascapheus; species Megascapheus bottae. Next base: position 169,579 of record JANJXV010001146.1, read on the forward strand.
ACACACCTCCATTCTATGACTTCACACACCTACATTCTTACTTCAGGAACATCCATTTTATGAATTCACCCACCTCCATTCTATGACTTCACAAACCTACATTCTATGACTTCACACACCTCCATTCTATGACTTCACACACCTCCATTCTATGACTTCACACACCTCCATTCTATGACTTCATACACCTCCATTCTATGACTTCACACACCTGCATTGTGACTTCACACACCTCCATTCTATGACTTCACACACCTCCATTCTGACTTCACACACCACCATTCTGACTTCACAAACATCAATTCTGTGACTTCACACACCCCCATTCTTTGACTTCACACACCTCCATTGTGAGTTCACACACCTCCATTCTGACTTCACAAACATCAATTCTGTGACTTCACACACATCCATTCTACTACTTCACACACCTCCATTCTATGACTTCACAAACCTCCATTCTGACTTCACACACCTCCATTCTGTCTTCACAAACATCAATTCTGTGACTTCACACAACTCCATTCTATGACTTCACACACCTCCATTCTATGACTTCACACACCTCCATTCTATGACTTCACAAACTTCCATTCTTTCACTTCACACACCTCCATTTTTTGACTTCACACATCTCCATTGTGAGTTCACACACCTTCATTCTATGACTTCACACACCTCCATTCTGACTTCACACAGCTCCATTCTATGACTTCACACACCTCCATTCTGTGCCTTCACACATCTCCATTATGACTTCACACACCTCCATTCTATGACTACACACACCTCCATTCTATGACTTCACACACCTAGATTCTGTGACTTCACACACCTCCGTTCTGAGTTCACACACCTCAATTCTGTGACTTCACACACCTCCATTCTGACTTCACCCAGCTCCATTCAATGACTTCACACACCTCCATTCTGTGACTGCGCACACCTCCAATCTGACTTCACACAGCTCCACTCTATGCCTTCCCACACCTCCATTCTAGGATTTCACACACCTCCATTCTATGACTTCACACACCTCCATTCTGTGATTTCACACACCTCCATTCTGTGACTTCACACACCAACATTCTGAGTTCACACACCTCCATTCTATGACTTCACACACCTCCATTCTATGACTTCACAAACCTCCATTCTAACTTCACACACCTCCATTCAGACTTCACAAACATCAATTCTGTGACTTCACACACCTCCATTCTATGACTTCACACACCTCCATTCTATGACTTCACACACCTCCATTATGACTTCACATAGCTCCATTCTATGACTTCACACACCTCCATTCTGTGCCTTCACACACCTCCATTCTGTGACTTCACACACCTTCATTCTATGATTTCTCACACCTCCATTCTATTAATTCACACACCACCATTCTGTGACTTCACACAACTCGATTCTATGACTTCCCTCATCTCCATTGTGTGACTTCCCACACCTCCATTCTGAGTTCACAAACCTCCATTCTGTGACTTAACGCACCTGCATTCTGTGACTTCGCACACCTCCGTTCTGACTTCACACACCTCCATTCTATGACTTCACACACCTCCATTCTGTGACTTCACACACCTCAATTCTGTGACTTCACACACCTCCATTATGACTTCACACACCTCCATTCAATGACTTTACAAACCTCCATTCTGTGACTTCACACACCTCCATTCTGAGTTCACACACCTCAGTTCTGTGACCTCACACACCTCAATTCTGGCTTCACACATCTCCATTCTATGACTTCACACAATTCCTTTCTATGACTTCACACACCTCCATTCTTTGACTTCACACACCTCCATTGTGATTTCACACACCTCCATTCTATGACTTCACACACCTCCATTATGACTTCACATAGCTCCATTGTATGACTTCACACACCTCCATTCTGTGCCTTCACACACCTCCATTCTATGACTTAACACACCTTCATTCTTACTTCACAAACATCCATTCTATGATCACACACCTCCATTCTATGACTTCACACAACTCCATCTGACTTCACACACCTCCATTCCATGACTTCACACATCTCCATTCGATGACTTCACACACCTCCATTTTTTACTTCATGCACCTCCATTCTATGAGTTCACACACCTCCATTCTGTGACTTCACACACCTTTATTGTTTGACTTCACACACCTCAATTCTTTGACTTCACACACCTCCATTCCATGACTTCACACACCTCCATTCTATGAGTTCACACACCTCCATTCTATGAGTTCACACACCTCCATTTTGACTTCACACACCTCCATTCTTTGACTTCATACACCTTCATTCTCACTTCAGAAACATCCATTCTGTGACTTCAAAAACCTCCATTCTATGACTTCACACAACTCCATTCTATGACTTCACACACCTCCATTCTATGAATTCACACATCTCCATTCTGTGACTTCACACAACTCCATTCTATGACTTCCCACACCTCCATTCTAGGACTTCACAAACCTCCATTCTGAGTTCACACACCTCCGTTCTGTGAATTAACACACCTTCATTCCGTGACTTCACACACCTTCCTTCTATGATTTCACACACCTCCATTCTATGACTTCACACAACTCCATTCTATGACTTCACACACCTATATTCTTTGACTTCTCACACCTCCATTCTTTGACTTCATACACCTCCATTTTGTGTTCACACACATACATTCTGTGACTTCAGACACCTCCATTTGTTACGTTACACACCACAATTTTGACTTCACACACCTCCATTCTGTGACTTCACACACCTCCATTTGACTTCACACACTTCCATTCTGTGAATTCACACACCTCCATTCTGTGACTTCGCACACCTCCATTGTTTGACTTCACACACCTCCATTCTTTGACTTCACACACCTCCATTCCATGACTTCACACACCTCTACCCTATCAGTTCACACACATCCATTCTATGAGTTCACACACCACCTTTTTGACTTCACACACCTCCATTCTATGACTTCACACACCTACATTCTTACTTCAGGAACATCCATTTTATGAATTCACCCACCTCCATTCTATGACTTCACAAACCTCCATTCTATGACTTCACACACCTCCATTCTATGACTTCACACACCTCCATTCTATGACTTCACACACCTCCATTCTATGACTTCATACACCTCCATTCTATGACTTCACACACCTGCATTGTGACTTCACACACCTCCATTCTATGACTTCACACACCTCCATTCTGACTTCACACACCACCATTCTGACTTCACAAACATCAATTCTGTGACTTCACACACCCCCATTCTTTGACTTCACACACCTCCATTGTGAGTTCACACACCTCCATTCTGACTTCACAAACATCAATTCTGTGACTTCACACACATCCATTCTACTACTTCACACACCTCCATTCTATGACTTCACAAACCTCCATTCTGACTTCACACACCTCCATTCTGTCTTCACAAACATCAATTCTGTGACTTCACACAACTCCATTCTATGACTTCACACACCTCCATTCTATGACTTCACACACCTCCATTCTATGACTTCACAAACTTCCATTCTTTCACTTCACACACCTCCATTTTTTGACTTCACACATCTCCATTGTGAGTTCACACACCTTCATTCTATGACTTCACACACCTCCATTCTGACTTCACACAGCTCCATTCTATGACTTCACACACCTCCATTCTGTGCCTTCACACATCTCCATTATGACTTCACACACCTCCATTCTATGACTACACACACCTCCATTCTATGACTTCACACACCTAGATTCTGTGACTTCACACACCTCCGTTCTGAGTTCACACACCTCAATTCTGTGACTTCACACACCTCCATTCTGACTTCACCCAGCTCCATTCAATGACTTCACACACCTCCATTCTGTGACTGCGCACACCTCCAATCTGACTTCACACAGCTCCACTCTATGCCTTCCCACACCTCCATTCTAGGATTTCACACACCTCCATTCTATGACTTCACACACCTCCATTCTGTGATTTCACACACCTCCATTCTGTGACTTCACACACCAACATTCTGAGTTCACACACCTCCATTCTGTGACTTCACACACCTCCATTCTGACTTCAAACAGCTTAATTCTATGACTTCACACACCTCCATTCTGTGCCTTCACACACCTCCATTCTATGACTTAACACACCTTCATTCTTACGTCACAAACATCCATTCTATGACTTCACACACCTCCATTCTATGACTTCACACACCTCCATTCTATGACTTCACAAACCTCCATTCTGTGACTTCACACACCTCAATTCTGTGACTTCACACACCTCCATTATGAATTCACACACATCCATTCTATGACTTCACACACCTCCATTCTATGACTTCACACACCTTCATTCTGTGACTTCAAACACCTCCATTCTGAGTTCACACACCTCCATTCTGTGACTTCACACAACTCCAATCTGACTTCACACAGCTCCATTCTATGACTTCACACACCTCCATTCTGTGACTTCACACACCTCCATTCTATGACTTCACACACCTCCATTGTGACTTCACACAGCTCCATTCTATGTGTTCACACACCTCCATTCTGACTTCACACACCTCCATTATATGACTTCACACACCTCCATTCTGACTTCACACACCTCCATTCTATGACTTCACACAATTCCATTCTGACTTCAGACACCTCCATTCTATGAGTTCACACACGTGCGTTGTGACTTCACACACCTCCATTCTATGACTTCACACACCTCCATTCTGACTTCACACACCTCCATTCTGACTTCACAAACATCAATTTGTGACTTCACACACGCCCATTTTTGACTTCACACACCTCCATTGTGAGTTCACACACCTCCATTCTGAATTCACAAACATCAATTCTGTGACTTCACACACCTCCATTCTATGACTTCACACACCTCCATTCTATGACTTCACACACCTCCATTCTATGACTTCACAAACCTCCATTCTAACTTCACACACCTCCATTCTGACTTCACAAACATCAATTCTGTGACTTCACACACCTCCATTCTATGACTTCACACACCTCCATTCTATGACTTCACACACCTCCATTATGGCTTCACATAGCTCCATTCTATGACTTCACACACCTCCATTCTGTGCCTTCACACACCTCCATTCTGTGACTTCACACACCTTCATTCTATGATTTCTCACACCTCCATTCTATTAATTCACACACCACCATTCTGTGACTTCACACAACTCGATTCTATGACTTCCCTCATCTCCATTGTGTGACTTCCCACACCTCCATTCTGAGTTCACAAACCTCCATTCTGTGACTTAACGCACCTGCATTCTGTGACTTCGCACACCTCCGTTCTGACTTCACACACCTCCATTCTATGACTTCACACACCTCCATTCTGTGACTTCACACACCTCAATTCTGTGACTTCACACACCTCAATTATGACTTCACACACCTCCATTCAATGACTTTACAAACCTCCATTCTGTGACTTCACACACCTCCATTCTGAGTTCACACACCTCAGTTCTGTGACCTCACACACCTCAATTCTGGCTTCACACATCTCCATTCTATGACTTCACACAATTCCTTTCTATGACTTCACACACCTCCATTCTTTGACTTCACACACCTCCATTGTGATTTCACACACCTCCATTCTATGACTTCACACACCTCCATTATGACTTCACATAGCTCCATTGTATGACTTCACACACCTCCATTCTGTGCCTTCACACACCTCCATTCTATGACTTAACACACCTTCATTCTTACTTCACAAACATCCATTCTATGATCACACACCTCCATTCTATGACTTCACACAACTCCATCTGACTTCACACACCTCCATTCCATGACTTCACACATCTCCATTCGATGACTTCACACACCTCCATTTTTTACTTCATGCACCTCCATTCTATGAGTTCACACACCTCCATTCTGTGACTTCACACACCTTTATTGTTTGACTTCACACACCTCAATTCTTTGACTTCACACACCTCCATTCCATGACTTCACACACCTCCATTCTATGAGTTCACACACCTCCATTCTATGAGTTCACACACCTCCATTTTGACTTCACACACCTCCATTCTTTGACTTCATACACCTTCATTCTCACTTCAGAAACATCCATTCTATGACTTCACGCACCTACATTCTATGACTTCACAAACCTCCGTACTGTGACCACACACCTCCATTCTGAGTTCCCACACCTCCATTCTGTGACTTCACCCACCTCCATTCTGACTTCACACACCTCCATTCTGACTTCACAAACCTCAATTCTTTGACTTCACACACCTCCATTCTATGATTTCACACACTTCCATTCTATGAATTCACACACCTCCATTCTATGACTTCACACACGTCATTTCTGAGTTGACACACCTCCATTCTGTGATTTCACACACCTCCAATTTGACTTCACACACCCCCATTCTATGACTTCACACAGCCTCATTGTGACTTCACACACTCCATTCTATGAGTTCACACACCTCCATTCTGACTTCGCACACCTCCATTCTATGACTTCACACAGCTGCATTCCGACTTCAGACACCTCCATTTGTGACTTCACACACCACAATTTTGACTTCAAACACCTTCATTCTGTGACTTCACACACCTCCATTCTGTGACTTCACACACCTCCATTTTGACTTCACACTTCCATTCTTTGACTTAACACACCTCCATTCTGTGACTTCACACACCACCATTGTTTGACTTCACACACCTATATTCTTGGACTTCACACACCTCCATTCCTTGACTTCACACATCTCCATTTTATGAGTTCACATACCCCCATTTTGACTTCACACACCTCCATTCTATGACTTCACACACCTTCATTCTACTTCAGAAACATCCATTCTATGACTTCACACACCTCCATTCTATGACTTCACACACCTCCATTCTATGACTTCACACAATTCCATTCTATGACTTCAAACACCTCCATTCTTTGACTTCACACACCTCCATTGTTTGTTCACACACCTCCATTCTGTGACTTCAAACACCTCCATTCTGTGACTTCACACAACTCCATTCTATGACTTCCCTCAACTCCATTGTGTGACTTCACACACCTCCATTCTGAGTTCACATACCTCCATTCTTTCACTTAACGCACCTCCATTCTGTGACTTCACACACCTCCATTCTATGACTTCACACACCTCCATTCTGTGACTTCACACACCTCAATTCTGTGACTTCACACATCTCCATTATGACTTCACACACCTCCATTCTATGAATTCACACAACTCCATTCTGTGACTTCACACACCTAGATTCTGTGACTTCACACACCACCGTTCTGAGTTCACACACCTCAATTCTGTGACTTCACACACCTCCATTCTGACTTCACCAAGCTCCATTCAATGATTTCACACACCTCCATTCTGTGACTTCGCACACCTCCAATCTGACTTCACACAGCTCCACTCTATGCCTTCCCACACCTCCATTCTATGATTTCACACACCTGCATTATATGACTTCACACACCTCCATTCTTTGATTTCACACACCTCCATTCTGAATTCAAACACCTCCGTTCTGTGACTTAACACACCTCCATTCTGTGACTTCACACACCACCATTCTGAGTTCACACACCTCCATTCTGTGACTTCACACACCTCCATTCTGACTTCAAACAGCTCCATTCTATGACTTCACACACCTCCATTCTGTGCCTACACACACCTCCATTCTATGACTTAACACACCTTCATTCTTACTTCACAAACATCCATTCTATGACTTCACACACCTCCATTCTATGACATCACACACCTCCATTCTATGACTTCACAAACCTCCATTCTGTGACTTCACACACCTCAATTCTGTGACTTCACACACCTCCATTATGAATTCACACACATCCATTCTATGACTTCACACACCTCCATTCTATGACTTCACAAACCTCCATTCTGTGACTTCACACACCTCAATTCTGTGACTTCACACACCTCCATTATGAATTCACACACATCCATTCTATGACTTCACACACCTCCATTCTATGACTTCACAAACTTTCATTCTGTGACTTCACACACCTCCATTCTGAGTTCACAAACCTCCATTCTGTGACTTCACACACCTCCATTCTGAGTTCACACACCTCAGTTCTGTGACCTCACACACCTCAATTCTGGCTTCACACATCTCCATTCTATGACTTCACACAATTCCTTTCTATGACTTCACACACCTCCATTCTTTGACTTCACACACCTCCATTGTGATTTCACACACCTCCATTCTATGACTTCACACACCTCCATTATGACTTCACATAGCTCCATTGTATGACTTCACACACCTCCATTCTGTGCCTTCACACACCTCCATTCTATGACTTAACACACCTTCATTCTTACTGCACAAACATCCATTCTATGATCACACACCTCCATTCTATGACTTCACACAACTCCATCTGACTTCACACACCTCCATTCCATGACTTCACACATCTCCATTCGATGACTTCACACACCTCCATTTTTTACTTCATGCACCTCCATTCTATGAGTTCACACACCTCCATTCTGTGACTTCACACACCTTTATTGTTTGACTTCACACACCTCAATTCTTTGACTTCACACACCTCCATTCCATGACTTCACACACCTCCATTCTATGAGTTCACACACCTCCATTCTATGCGTTCACACACCTCCATTTTGACTTCACACACCTCCATTCTTTGACTTCATACACCTTCATTCTCACTTCAGAAACATCCATTCTATGACTTCACGCACCTACATTCTATGACTTCACAAACCTCCGTACTGTGACCACACACCTCCATTCTGAGTTCCCACACCTCCATTCTGTGACTTCACCCACCTCCATTCTGACTTCACACACCTCCATTCTGACTTCACAAACCTCAATTCTTTGACTTCACACACCTCCATTCTATGATTTCACACACTTCCATTCTATGAATTCACACACCTCCATTCTATGACTTCACACACGTCATTTCTGAGTTGACACACCTCCATTCTGTGATTTCACACACCTCCAATTTGACTTCACACACCCCCATTCTATGACTTCACACAGCCTCATTGTGACTTCACACACTCCATTCTATGAGTTCACACACCTCCATTCTGACTTCGCACACCTCCATTCTATGACTTCACACAGCTGCATTCCGACTTCAGACACCTCCATTTGTGACTTCACACACCACAATTTTGACTTCAAACACCTTCATTCTGTGACTTCACACACCTCCATTCTGTGACTTCACACACCTCCATTTTGACTTCACACTTCCATTCTTTGACTTAACACACCTCCATTCTGTGACTTCACACACCACCATTGTTTGACTTCACACACCTATATTCTTGGACTTCACACACCTCCATTCCTTGACTTCACACATCTCCATTTTATGAGTTCACATACCCCCATTTTGACTTCACACACCTCCATTCTATGACTTCACACACCTTCATTCTACTTCAGAAACATCCATTCTATGACTTCACACACCTCCATTCTATGACTTCACACACCTCCATTCTATGACTTCACACAATTCCATTCTATGACTTCAAACACCTCCATTCTTTGACTTCACACACCTCCATTGTTTGTTCACACACCTCCATTCTGTGACTTCAAACACCTCCATTCTGTGACTTCACACAACTCCATTCTATGACTTCCCTCAACTCCATTGTGTGACTTCACACACCTCCATTCTGAGTTCACATACCTCCATTCTTTCACTTAACGCACCTCCATTCTGTGACTTCACACACCTCCATTCTATGACTTCACACACCTCCATTCTGTGACTTCACACACCTCAATTCTGTGACTTCACATATCTCCATTATGACTTCACACACCTCCATTCTATGAATTCACACAACTCCATTCTGTGACTTCACACACCTAGATTCTGTGACTTCACACACCACCGTTCTGAGTTCACACATCTCAATTCTGTGACTTCACACACCTCCATTCTGACTTCACCAAGCTCCATTCAATGACTTCACACACCTCCATTCTGTGACTTCGCACACCTCCAATCTGACTTCACACAGCTCCACTCTATGCCTTCCCACACCTCCATTCTATGATTTCACACACCTGCATTATATGACTTCACACACCTCCATTCTTTGATTTCACACACCTCCATTCTGAGTTCAAACACCTCCGTTCTGTGACTTAACACACCTCCATTCTGTGACTTCACACACCACCATTCTGAGTTCACACACCTCCATTCTGTGACTTCACACACCTCCATTCTGACTTCAAACAGCTCCATTCTATGACTTCACACACCTCCATTCTGTGCCTACACACACCTCCATTCTATGACTTAACACACCTTCATTCTTACTTCACAAACATCCATTCTATGACTTCACACACCTCCATTCTATGACATCACACACCTCCATTCTATGACTTCACAAACCTCCATTCTGTGACTTTACACACCTCAATTCTGTGACTTCACACACCTCCATTATGAATTCACACACATCCATTCTATGACTTCACACACCTCCATTCTATGACTTCACACACCTTCATTCTGTGACTTCACACACCTCCATTCTGAGTTCACACACCTCCATTCTGTGACTACACACATCTCCATTCTGTGATTTCACACACCTCCATTCTATGACTTCACACACCTCCATTCTGGGACTTCACACTCCTCCATTCTGTGACTTCACACACGTCAATTTTGACTTCACACACTTCCATTCTTTGACTTCACACACCTCCATTCTGTGACTTCACACACCACCATGGTTTGACTTCACACACCTCCATTCCATGACTTCACACATCTCCATTTTATGAGTTCGCACACCTCCATTTTGACTTCACACACCTACATTCTATGACTTCACACACCTTCATTCTATTTCAGAAACATCCATTCTATGACTTCACACACCTCCATTCTATGACTTTACAAACCTCCATTCTGTGACTTCACACACCTCCATTCTGAGTTCACACACCTCAATTCTGTGACGTCACACACCTCAATTCTGGCTTCACACATCTCCATTCTATGACTTCACACAATTCCTTTCTATGACTTCACACACCTCCATTCTTTGACTTCACACACCTCCATTGTGATTTCACACACCTCCATTCTATGATTTCAAACACCTCCATTATGACTTCACATAGCTCCATTCTATGACTTCACACACCTCCATTCTGTGCCTTCACACACCTCCATTCTATGACTTAACACACCTTCATTCTTACTTCACAAACATCCATTCTATGATCACACACCTCCAATCTATGACTTCACACAACTCCATCTGACTTCACACACCTCCATTCCATGACTTCACACACCTCCATTCGATGACTTCACACACATCCATTCTTCGACTTCATGCACCTCCATTCTATGAGTTCACACACCTCCATTCTGTGACTTCACACACCTTTATTGTTTGACTTCACACACCTCCATTCTTTGACTTCACACACCTCCATTCCATGACTTCATACACCTCCATTCTATGAGTTCACACACCTCCATTCTATGAGTTCACACACCTCCATTTTGACTTCACACACCTCCATTCTTTGATTTCATACACCTTCATTCTCACTTCAGAAACATCCATTCTATGACTTCACACACCTCCATTCTATGAGTTCACACACCTCCATTTGTGACTTCACACACCACAATTTTGACTTCAAACACCTTCATTCTGTGACTTCACACACCTCCATTCTGTGACTTCCCACACGTCCATTTTGACTTCACACTTCCATTCTTTGACTTAACACACCTCAATTCTGTGACTTCACACACGACCATTGTTTGACTTCACACACCTATATTCTTGGACTTCACACACCTCCATTCCTTGACTTCACACATCTCCATTTTATGAGTTCACATACCCCCATTTGACTTCACACACCTCCATTCTATGACTTCACACACCTTCATTCTACTTCAGAAACATCCATTTTATGACTTCACACACCTCCATTCTATGACTTCACACACCTCCATTCTATGACTTCACACAATTCCATTCTATGACTTCACACACCTCCATTCTTTGACTTCACACACCTCCATTGTTTGTTCACACACCTCCATTCTGTGACTTCACACACCTCCATTCTGTGACTTCACACACCTCCATTCTATGACTTCACACACCTCCATTCTGACTTCACACACCTCCATTCTATGACTTCACACAACTCCATTCTGTCTTCACACTCCTCCATTCTGTGACTTCACACACCTCCATTCCATGAATTCACACACCTCCATTCTGTGACTTCACACACCTCCATTCCATGACTTCACACACCTCCATTCGATGCCTTCACACACCTCTATTCTTTGACTTCACACACCTCCATTCTATCACTTCACACACCTCCATTTGTGACTCTACACACCACCTTTTTGACTTCACACACCTCCATTCTGTGATTTCACACACCTCCATTCTGTGACTTCACACACCTTTATTGTTTGACTTCACACACCTCCATTCTTTGACTTCACACACCTCCTTTCCATGACTTCACACACCTCCATTCTATGAGTTTACACACCTCCATTCTATGAGTTCACACACCTCCATTTTGACTTCACAAACCTCCATTCTATGACTTCACACACCTTCATTCTTACTTCAGAAATATCCATTATATGACTTCACGCACTTCCATTCTATGACTTCACAAACCTCCGTTCTGTGATTTCACATACCTCCATTCTGAGTTCACACACCTCCATTCTCTGAGTTCACACACCTCCATTCTGTGACTTAACACACCTCCATTCTATGACTTCACAGAACTCCATTCTGTGACTTCACACACCTCCATTATGAATTCACACACATCCATTCTATGACTTCACAAACCTCCATTCTATAACTTCACACACCTTCATTCTGTGACTTCACACACCTCCATTCTGTGACTTCACACACCTCCATTCTGAGTTCACACACCTCAATTCGGTGACGTCACACACCTCAATTCTGGCTTCACACATCTCCATTCTATGACTTCACACAATTCCTCTCTATGACTTCACACACCTCCATTCTTTGACTTCACACACCTCCATTGTGATTTCACACACCTCCATTCTATGACTTCACACACCTCCATTATGACTTCACATAGCTCCATTCTATGACTTCACACACCTCCATTCTGTGCCTTCACACACCTCCATTCTATGACTTAACACACCTTCATTCTTACTTCACAAACATCCATTCTATGATCACACACCTCCATTCTATGACTTCACACAACTCCATCTGACTTCACACACCTCCATTCCATGACTTCACACATCTCCATTCGATGACTTCACACACCTCCATTTTTGACTTCATGCACCTCCATTCTATGAGTTCACACACCTCCATTCTGTGACTTCACACACCTTTATTGTTTTACTTCACACACCTCCATTCTTTGACTTCACACACCTCCATTCCATGACTTCACACACCTCCATTCTATGAGTTCACACACCTCCATTCTATGAGTTCACACACCTCCATTTTGACTTCACACACCTCCATTCTTTGACTTCATACACCTTCATTCTCACTTCAGAAACATCCATTCTATGACTTCACGCACCTACATTCTATGACTTCACAAACCTCCGTTCTGTGACCACACACCTCCATTCTGAGTTCCCACACCTCCATTCTGTGACTTCACCCACCTCCATCCTGACTTCACACACCTCCATTCTGACTTCACAAACCTCAATTCTTTCACTTCACACCTCCATTCTATGATTTCACACACTTCCATTCTATGAATTCACACACCTCCATTCTATGACTTCACACACGTCATTTCTGAGTTGACACACCTGCATTCTGTGATTTCAAACACCTCCAATTTGACTTCACACACCCCCATTCTATGACTTCACACAGCCTCATTGTGACTTCACACACTCCATTCTATGAGTTCACACACCTCCATTCTGACTTCGCACACCTCCATTCTATGACTTCACACAGCTGCATTCCGACTTCAGACACCTCCATTTGTGACTTCACACACCACAATTTTGACTTCAAACACCTTCATTCTGTGACTTCACACACCTCCATTCTATGACTTCACACACCTCCATTCTGACTTCACACACCTCCATTCTGACTTCACAAACATCAATTCTGTGACTTCACACACCTCCATTCTTTGACTTCACACACCTCCATTGTGAGTTCACACACCTCCATTCTGAATTCACAAACATCAATTCTGTGACTTCACACACCTCCATTCTATGACTTCACAAACCTCCATTCTATGACTTCACACACCTACATTCTATGACTTCACAAACCTCCATTCTGACTTCACACACCTCCATTCTGACTTCACAAACATCAATTCTGTGACTTCACACACCTCCATTCTATGACTTCATACACCTCCATTCTATGACTTCACACACCTCCATTCTGTGACTTCACACACTTCCATTCTTTGACTTCACACACCACCATTTTTTGACTTCAAACATCGCCATTGTGAGTTCACACACCTCCATTCTATGACTTCACACACCTCCATTCTGACTTCACCCAGCTCCATTCTATGACTTCACACACCTCCATTCTGTGCCTTCACACATCTCCATTTTATGACCTAACACACCTTCATTCTTACTTCACAAACATTCATTCTATGACTTCACACACCTCCATTCTATGACTTCACACACCTCCAATCTATGACTTTACGCACCTCCATTCTGTGACTTCACACACCTCAATTTTGTGACTTCACACACCTAAATTATGACTTCACAAACCTGCATTCTATGACTTCCACACCTCCATTCTGTGACTTCACACACCACCATTCTATGACTTCACATACCTCCATTGTGACTTCACACACCTCCATTCTATGAGTTCACACACCTCCATTCTGACTTCACACACCTCCATTCAATGACTTCACACAACTCCATTCTGACTTCACACACCTCCATTCTGTGACTTCACACACCTCCATTCCATGACTTCACACACCTCCATTCGATGCCTTCACACACCTCCATTCTTTGACTTCACACACCTCCATTCTATGAGTTCACACACCTCCATTTGTGACTCTACACACCAGCTTTTTCACTTCACACACCTAAATTCTGTGATTTCACACACTTCCATTCTGTGACTGCACACACCTTTATTGTTTGAGTTCACACACCTCCATTCTTTGACTTCACACACCTCCTTTCCATGACTTCACACACTTCCATTCTAAGAGTTCACACACCTCCTTTCTATGAGTTCACACACCTCCATTTTGACTTCACAAACCTCCATTCTATGACTTCACACACCTTCATTCTTATTTTAGAAATATCCATTATATGACTTCACGCACTTCCATTCTATGACTTCACAAATCTCCGTTCTGTGATATCACACACCTCCATTCTGAGTTCACACACCTCCATTCTCTGAGTTCACACACCTCCATTCTGTGACTGAACACACCTCCATTCTATGACTTCACAGACCTCCATTCTGTGACTTCACACACCTTTATTGTTTGACTTCACACACCTCCATTCTGGGACTTCACACACCTCCATTTTGAGTTCACACACCTCCATTCTGTGACTTCACACACCTCCATTCTGTGACTTCACACACCTCCATTCTGTGACTACACACATCTCCATTCTGCGACTTCACACACCTCCATTCTATGACTTCACACACCTCCATTCTGTGACTTCACACACCTCCATTCTGTGACTTCACACACCTCAATTTTGACTTCAAACACTTCCATTCTTTGACTTCACACACCTCCATTCTGTGACTTCACACACCAACATTGTTTGACTTCACACACCTCCCTTTTTTGGACTTCACACACCTCCATTCCATGACTTCACGCATCTCCATTTTATGAGTTCGCACACCTCCATTTTGACTTCACACACCTACATTCTATGACTTCACACACCTCCATTCTATGACTTTACAAACCTCCATTCTGTGATTTCACACACCTCCATTCTGAGTTCACACACCTCAATTCTGTGACTTCACACACCTCAATTCTGGCTTCAAACACCTCCATTCTATGACTTCCCACAATTCCTTTCTATGACTTCACACACCTCCATTGTGATTTCACACACCTCCATTCTATGACTTCACACACCTCCATTATGACTTCACATAGCTCCATTCTATGACTTCACACACCTCCATTCTGTGCCTCCACACACCTCCATTCTATGACTTAACACACCTTCATTCTTACTTCACAAACATCCATTCTATGATCACACACCTCCAATCTATGACTTCACACACCTCCATTCTATAACTTCACACACCTCCATTCTATGACTTCACACACCTCCAATCTATGACTTTACGCACCTCCATTCTGTGACTTCACACACCTCAATTTTGTGACTTCACACACCTAAATTATGACTTCACAAACCTGCATTCTATGACTTCCACACCTCCATTCTGTGACTTCACACACCACCATTCTATGACTTCACATACCTCCATTGTGACTTCACACACCTCCATTCTATGAGTTCACACACCTCCATTCTGACTTCACACACCTCCATTCAATGACTTCACACAACTCCATTCTGACTTCACACACCTCCATTCTGTGACTTCACACACCTCCATTCCATGACTTCACACACCTCCATTCGATGCCTTCACACACCTCCATTCTTTGACTTCACACACCTCCATTCTATGAGTTCACACACCTCCATTTGTGACTCTACACACCAGCTTTTTCACTTCACACACCTAAATTCTGTGATTTCACACACTTCCATTCTGTGACTGCACACACCTTTATTGTTTGAGTTCACACACCTCCATTCTTTGACTTCACACACCTCCTTTCCATGACTTCACACACTTCCATTCTAAGAGTTCACACACCTCCTTTCTATGAGTTCACACACCTCCATTTTGACTTCACAAACCTCCATTCTATGACTTCACACACCTTCATTCTTATTTTAGAAATATCCATTATATGACTTCACGCACTTCCATTCTATGACTTCACAAATCTCCGTTCTGTGATATCACACACCTCCATTCTGAGTTCACACACCTCCATTCTCTGAGTTCACACACCTCCATTCTGTGACTGAACACACCTCCATTCTATGACTTCACAGACCTCCATTCTGTGACTTCACACACCTTTATTGTTTGACTTCACACACCTCCATTCTGGGACTTCACACACCTCCATTTTGAGTTCACACACCTCCATTCTGTGACTTCACACACCTCCATTCTGTGACTTCACACACCTCCATTCTGTGACTACACACATCTCCATTCTGCGACTTCACACACCTCCATTCTATGACTTCACACACCTCCATTCTGTGACTTCACACACCTCCATTCTGTGACTTCACACACCTCAATTTTGACTTCAAACACTTCCATTCTTTGACTTCACACACCTCCATTCTGTGACTTCACACACCAACATTGTTTGACTTCACACACCTCCCTTTTTTGGACTTCACACACCTCCATTCCATGACTTCACGCATCTCCATTTTATGAGTTCGCACACCTCCATTTTGACTTCACACACCTACATTCTATGACTTCACACACCTCCATTCTATGACTTTACAAACCTCCATTCTGTGATTTCACACACCTCCATTCTGAGTTCACACACCTCAATTCTGTGACTTCACACACCTCAATTCTGGCTTCAAACACCTCCATTCTATGACTTCCCACAATTCCTTTCTATGACTTCACACACCTCCATTGTGATTTCACACACCTCCATTCTATGACTTCACACACCTCCATTATGACTTCACATAGCTCCATTCTATGACTTCACACACCTCCATTCTGTGCCTCCACACACCTCCATTCTATGACTTAACACACCTTCATTCTTACTTCACAAACATCCATTCTATGATCACACACCTCCAATCTATGACTTCACACACCTCCATTCTATAACTTCACACACCTCCATTCTGTGACTTCACACACCTCAATTCTGTGACTTCACACACCTCCATTATGACTTCACACACCTCCATTCTATGACTTCACACACCTCCAATCTATGACTTCACACCTCCATTCTGTGATTGCAGACACCTCCATTCTGAGTTCACACACCTCCATTCTGTGACTTCACACACCTCCAATCTGACTTCACACAGCTCCATTCTATGACTTCACACACCTCCATACTGTGACTTCACACACCTCCATTCTATAATTTCACACACCTCCCTTGTGACTTCACACACCTCCATTCTATGACTTCACACAACTCCATTCTGACTTCACACACCTCCATTCTGTGACTTCACACACCTCCATTCCATGACTTCACACACCTCCATTCCATGACTTCACACACCTCCGTTCGATGACTTCACACACCTCCATTCTATGATTTCACAAACCTCCCTTGTGACTTCACACACCTCCATTCTATGACTTCACACAACTACATTCTGACTTCACACACCTCCATTCTGTGACTTCACACACCTCCATTCCATGACTTCACACACCTCCATTCTGTGATTTCACACACCTCCATTCTGTGACTTCACACACCTTTAATGTTTGACTTCACACAATGCATTCTTTGACTTCACACACCTTTATTCCATGACTTCACACACCTCCATTCTATGAGTTCTCAGAACTCCATTCTATGAGTTCACACACCTCCATTTTGACTTCATACACCTCCATTCTATGACTTCACACACATTTATTCTTATTCAGAAACATCAATTCTATGACTTCACACACCTCCATTCTATGACTTCACACACCTCCATTCTGTGACTTCACACACTTCCATTCCATGACTTCACACACCTCCATTCTTTGACTTCACACACCTCCATTCTATGAGTTCACACCCCTCCATTTGTGACTCTACACACCACATTTTTGACTTCACACACCTCCATTCTGTGATTTCACACACCTCCATTCTATGACTTCACACACCTTTATTGTTTGTCTTCACACACCTCCATTCTTTGAATTCACACATCTCCATTGCATGACTTCATACACCTCCATTCTATGAGTTCAAAAACCTCCATTCTATGAGTTCACACACCTCCATTTTGACTTCACACACCTCCATTCTGTGACTTCACACACCTCCATTCTGTGACTTCACACACCTCCATTCTATGACTTCACACACCTACATTCTGTGACTTCACACACCTCCATTCTGTTACTTCACACACCTCCATTTTGACTTCACACACTTCCATTCTTTGAATTCACACTCCTCCATTCTGTGACTTCACACACATTAACATTGTTTGACTTCACACACCTCTATTTTTGGACTTCACACACCTCCATTCCATGACTTCACACACCTTCATTCTACTTTAGAAACATCCGTTCTATGACTTCACACACCTCCATTCTATGATTTCACAAACCTCCATTCTGTGACTTCACACACCTCCATTGTGAGTTCACAAACCTCAATTCTGTGACTTCACACACCTCAATTCTGGCTTCACACACCTCCATTCTATGACTTCACATACTTCCATTCTATGAATTCACTCACCTCCATTCTTTGACTTCACACACCTCCATTGTGAGTTCACACACCCCCATTCTGTGACTTCACACACCTCCATTCTTTGACTTCACACACCTCCATTCTGTGACTTCACACACCTCCATTCTATGACTTCACACACCTCCATTCTATGAATTCACACATCTCCATTCTGTGACTTCACACAACTCCATTCTATGACTTCCCACACCTGCATTCTGGGACTTCACACACCTCCATTCTGAGTTCACACACCTCCGTTCTGTGACTTAACACACCTTCATTCCGTGACTTCACACACCTTCCTTCTATGATTTCACACACCTCCATTCTATGACTTCACACACCTCCTTTCTATGACGTCACACACCTATATTCTTTGACTTCGCACACCTCCATTCTTTGACTTCACACACCTCCATTTTGAGTTCACACACATACA
>JANJXV010001147.1:0-47500 GCA_024803745.1 Megascapheus bottae
AACCTAACCCTAACCCTCACCCTTACCTTAACGCTAACTCTAACCCTAACACTTACCCTTACCCTAACGCTAACCGTAACCGTAACCCTAACCCTAACCCTAACCCTAACACATATCCTTACCCTAACTCTAACCCTAACAGTAACCCTAACCCTAACTGTAACCCTAACCCTAACCCTAACCCTTACCCTTACCCCTACCCAAACCCTAAACCTAATCCTAACCCTAACCTTAACCCTTATCCTACCCCTAACCCTAATCCTAACACTTAACCTAACCATAACCTCAACCTTAACCCTAACCCTAACCCTAACACTTATCCTTACCGTAAACCTAACCCTCACCCTAATCCTTACCCTAACCCTAACCCTTACCCTTATCCTAGCCCTAACCCTAACCCTAAACATTATCCTTACCCTAAACCTAACCCTAACCCTTACCCTAAACCTAATACTATCCCTAACCCTTACCCTTACCTTAACCCTAGCATTAATCCTAACCCGTACGCTTACCCTAACGCTAACACTAACCCTAACCCTAACCCTAAACCTTACCCTTACCCTAAACCTAACCCTAACCTTAACCCCAACCCTAAACCTAACCCTAACCGTAACCCTAACCCTTACTCTTACCCTAAGCCTAACCCTAAACCTAAACCTAACCCTAACCCTAACCCTTATCCTTACCCTAACCCTAACCCTAATCCTATCCCTAAACTTAAATGTAACCCTAACCCTAACCCTTATCTTTACCCTTACCCTAATCCTAACCTTAACCCTAACCCTAAACCTAACCCTAACCTTAACCCTAACCCTTATCCTTACCCTAACCATAACACTAACCCTAACCCTAACGGTAAACCTAACCCTAAACCTAACCCTTACCCTTAAACTAACCCTAACCCTAACACTAACCGTAACCCCTAAGCCTAACCCTAAACATAACGCTAACCCTTACCCTTATCCTAACCCTAAACCTAACCCTAAACCTAACACTTACCCTTACCCTAACCCTAAACCTAAACTTAACCCTAACCTTAACCCTAACCCTTTCTCTTACCCTAAACCTAAACCGAAGCCTAACCCTAACCCTAACCCTAAACCTTACACTAATCCTAACCCTAACCCTACCCTTACCCTAAACCTAACCCTAACCCTCACCCGTACCTTAACGCTAACTCTAACCCTAACACTTACCCTTACCCTAACGCTAACCGTAACCCTAACCCTAACCCTAACCCTAACCCTAACACATATCCTTACCCTAACTCTAACCCTAACAGTAACCCTAACCCTAACTGTAACCCTAACCCTAACCCTAACCCTTACTCTTACCCCTACCCAAACCCTAAACCTAATCCTAACCCTAACCTTAACCCTTATCCTACCCCTAACCCTAATCCTAACACTTAACCTAACCATAACCTCAAACTTAACCCTAACCCTAACCCTAACACTTATCCTTACCGTAAACCTAATCCTAACCCTAACCCTTACCCTAACCCTAACACTTACCCTAACCCTAACCTCAACCTTAACCCTAACTCTAACCCTAAACCTAATCCTTACCCTTACCCTAACCCTAACCATAAAACTAACCCTAACCCTAATCCTAACCCTTACCCTTACCCTTACCCTTACCCTAAACCTAACCCTAAACCTAAACCTAACCCTAACACTAACCCCTAACCCTAAAACTAAATCTAATCCTAACCCTAACCCGTAATCCTAACCTAACCCTAAACCTAACCCTAACCCTTATCCTAACCCTAACCCTAACCCTAACACTTACCCTTACCTTAAACCCTGCCATAACCCTAACGCTAACCCTAACCCTTACCCTAAACCTAACCCTAAAACTTACCCTTACCCTTACCGTAACACTAAACCTAACCTTAACCCTAACCCTAACCCTAACCCTTACCCTTATCCAAACCCTGACCCTAACCCTAACCCTAAACCTTACCCTTAACCTAAACCTAACCCTAACCCTTACTCTAAACCTAACCCTAACCCTATCCCATACCCTTACCTTAACCCTAACCGTAACCCTAACCCTTACCCTTTCCCTAACCCAACCCTAACCTTAACCCCAAACCTAAACCTAATCCTAACCGAAACCCTAACCCTTACCCTTACCCTAAACCAAACCCTAAACCTAACCATAAACCTAACCCTTACCCTAACCCTAACCCTAATCCTAACCCTAACCCTTACCGTACCCTCACCCTAACCCTAACCCAAACCTAACCCTAAACCTAATCCTGACCATAACCCTTACCATTACCCTCACCCTAACCCTAACCCTAAACCTAACCATAACCCTAATCTTAACCCTAACCATTAGCATTACCCCACCCTAACCCTAACATGAACCCTAACCCTAACCCTACCCCTAACTGTAACCTTAACCATAAACTTTATCCTACCCTAACCCTAACACAAACCCTAACCATAAATGTAACCCTAACCCTAAACCTAACCCTTACCCTTACCCTAATCCTAACCCTAACCCTAACCGTAACCCCTAAGCCTAACCTTTACCCTATCGCTAACCCTTACCCTTATCCTAACCCTAACCCTAATCCTAACCCTAACACTTTCCCTTACCCTAACCCTAAACCTAACCTTAACCATAACCCTAACCCTAAACCTTACCTTTACCCTAACCCTAACTTTAACCCTAACCCTAAACCTTACACTTACCCTAAACCTAACCCTAAACCATACCCTAAAACTAACCCTAACCCTAACCCTAACCCTTACCCTTACCTTAACACTAACTCTAACCTTAACACTTACCCTTACCCTAATGCTAACCCTAACCCTAACCCTAATCCTAACACATATCCTTACCCTAACCCTAACCCTAACCCTAACCCTAACTCTAACCCTAACAATTATCCTTACCCTAACCCTACCCTAACCCTAACCCTAACCCTAACCCTTACCCTAACCATAACCCTAAACCTAACCCTAACCCTTACCTTACCCTCACTCTAACCATTGCCTTAACCCTAACACGAACCCTAACGCTAACCCTAACCTTAACCCTAACCCTTATCCTTACCATAACCCAAACACTAACCCTAACCCTAACCCTAAAACTAAACCTAACCCTAAACCTAACCCTTACTCTTACTCTCACCCTAACCCTAACCCTAACCCTAATCGTAACACCTAAGCCTAAGCCTAACCCTAACCCGAACCCTTAACCTTACCCTAACCCTAAACCTAACATTAAACCTAACGCTAACCGTAAACCTTACCCTTACACAAACCCTAACCCTAAACCTTACCCTTACCCTAAACCTAACCCTTACCCTAACCCTAACCCTAACATATATCCTTACCCTAAACCTAACCCTAACCCTAACAGTAACCCTAACCCTAACCCTAATCCTCACCCTAACCCTAACCCTTACCCTTACCCTAACCCTAACCCTAACCCTAACCCTAACCCAAACCCTTATCCTAACCCTAACCCTTAACCTAACCTTAAACTAATCCTAACCACTAACCCTAACCTTTACCCTAACCCTATCCCTAACCTTAACCCTTACCCTTACCCTAACCCTAACCCTAACTCTAACCCTAACCATAGCCCTAACCGTAACATTTACCCTAACCCTTACTCTAACCCTAACCCTAATCTCAACCTTAACCCTAAACCTAACCCTAACCCTAACCCTTACCCTTACCCTAAACCTAACCCTAACCCTAACCCTAACCCTCACCCTAAATCTTACTCTAAGCCTAACCCTTACCTTAACACTAATCGAAACCCTAACCTCAAACTTAACCATAACCCTAAACCTAAACCTAACCATTACCCTTACCCTAACCCTAACCCTAACCCTAACCCTAAACCTACCCCTAACCCTAACCCTAACCCTTACCCTTACCCTTACCTTAACCCTAACCCTAACCCTAAAACTTACCCTTACCCTAACGCTAACCCCAACACTAACCCTAACCCTAACCCTTACCCTAAACCTAATCCTAACCCTAACCCTAACCCTTACCCTTATCCTAACCCTAACCCTATTCCTAAACCTTACCCTTACCCTAACCCTAACCTGAACCCTTACCCTAAACATAACCCTATCCATAACCCTTACCCTTACCTTAACCCTAACCCTAACCCTAACCCTAACCCTTACGCTTACCTAATGCTAACACTAACCCTAACACTAACCCTAACCCTTACACTTATCCTAACCCTAACCCTAAACTTAACCCCAAACCTAAACCTAAAATTAACCGTATCCCTAAACCTTACCCTTACCCTAACCCTAACCCTAAACCTAACCCTAACCCTAACCCTAACCCTTATCCTTACCTTATCCCTAACCCTAACCCTAACCCTAACCCTACCCCTAAACCTAACCGTAACCCTAACATTAACCCTAACCCTAACCCTAAACCTAACCCTAACCTTAACCCTAACCCTTATCCTTACCTAACCCTAACACTAACACTAACCCTAAAGGTAACCCTAACCCTAAACCTAACCCTTACCCTTACCCTAACCCTAACCCTAACATTAATGGTAACCCCTAAGCCTAACCGTAACCCTAACCCTAAACCTAACACTTACCCTAACCCTAACCCTAACCCTAACCCTTACCCTTATCCTAACCCTAACCCTAACCCTAAACCTAACACTTACCCTTACCCTAACCCTAAACCTTACCTTAACCCTAACCTTAACCCTAACCCTTACTCTTACCCTAACCCTAACACTAAGCCTAACCCTAACCGTAACCCTAAACCTTACAGTTATCCTAACCCTCACCCTACCCTTACCCTAAACCTAACCCTAACCCTAACCCTAACCCCAACCCTTACTCCTACCTTAACGCTAACTCTATCCTAACACATTTACCCTAATGCTAACCGTATCTGTAACCCTAACCCTAACCTTAACACATATCCTTACCCTAACCCTAACCCTAACACTAACCCTAACCCTAACTGTAACCCTAACCCTAACCCTAACCCTTACCCTTACCCTTACCCTAACCCTAAACCTAATCCTAACCCTTATCCTAACCCTAACCCTAATCCTAACCCTTAATCTAACCCTATCCTCAACCTTAACCCTAACCCTAACCTAACACTTATCCTTACCATAAACCTAACCCTAACCGTAAACCTAACCTTAACCCTTACCCTTACCCTAACCCTAACACTAACCCTAACCCTTACCCTAACCCTAACACTAACCCTAACCCTTACCCTAAACCCTAAAACTTACCCTAACACTAAACCTAACCCTAACCCCTAACCCTAACCTTTAACCTAACCCTAACCCTAACCCTGACAGTAAACCTTACTCTTACCCTAACCCTAACCCTTACCCTTACCCTAATCCTAACCCTAAAACTAACACTAACCCTAACTGTAACCCTAACACTAACCCTTACCCTACCATAAACCTAACCCTAACCCTAACCCCTAAGCCTAAACCTAACCCTAACAGTAACCCTTACCCTTATCCTAACCCTAACCCTAACCCTAACCCTATCACTTACCCTTGCCCTAAACCCTGCCCTACCCTAACGCTAACCCTCACCCTTACCCTAATCTTCACCCTAAACCTTACCCTTACCCTTACCCTAACACTAAACCTAAATTAACCCTAACCCTAACCATTACCCTACCCTAACCCTAACCCTAACCCTAAATATTACACTTAACTTAAACCTAATCCTAACCCTTACCCTAACCCTAACGCTAACCCTAACCCTTACCCTTACCTTAACCCTAACCCTAACCCTAACCCTAACCCTTACCCTTACCCTAACGCTAAAACTAATCCTAACCCTCACCCTAACCATTACCCTTACCCTAACCTTAACCCCAACCCTAAACCTAACCCTAACCGTAACCCTAACCCTTACACTAACCCTAACCCTAAACCTCACGCTAACCCTAAACCTAAACTTTACCCTAACCCTAACCCTAATCCTAACTCTAACCCTTACCTTACCGTAACCCTAACCCTAAACCTAACCCTAACCCTAACATTACACTTAAACTTACACTAACACTAAGCCTAACACTAACCCTAAAACTTAACCTTAGCCTAACACTAACCCTAAACTTAACCTTAACCCTAACCCTAACCCTAACCCTTACCCTTACCCTAACACTAACCCTAACCCTAAATCTTACCCTTACCCTACCCTTACCCTCACCCTAACCCTTACCCTAAACCTAAACCTAACCCTAACCATAACCCTTACGCATACCTTAACCCTAACCCTAACCCTAACACTTACCCTTACCCTAATGCTAACCCTAACCCTAACCCTAAACCCTAAACCTAACCCTAACCCTAACCCTAACCCTTACCCTTATCCTAACCCTAAAACTAACCCTAAACCTTACCCTTACCCTAAACCTAACCGTAACACTTACCCTAAAACTAACCCTATCCCTAAGCCTTAACTTTACCTTAACCCTAACCCTAACCCTAACTCTTACCCTAACCCTAACCTTAACCCCAACCCTAAACCTAACCCTAACCGTAACCCTAACCCTTACCCTTACCCTAACCCTAACCCTAAACCTAACCCTAACCCTAACCCTTATCCTTACGCTAACCCTAACCATAATCCTAACCCTAACCCTAAATCTAACCCTAACGCTTACATTACCCTCACCCTAACCCTAACCTTAACCCTAACCCTAACCCTAAACCTAACCCTAATCTTAACCCTAAACCTTATCCTTACCCTAACCCTAACACTAACCCTAATCCTAAAGGTAACCCTAAACCTAAGCCTAACCCTTACCCTTACCCTAACCCTAAAGCTAAACCTTAACCTTAGCCTAACCCTAACCCTAAACTTAAACTTAACCCTAAACCTAACCCTAACCCTTACACTTACCCTAACCCTAACACTAGCCCTAACCCTAAACCTTACCCTTACCTTAACCCTAACCCTAACCCTAACCCTTACCCTTACCCTAAACTTAACGCCAACCCTAAACCTAACCCTAACCATAACCCTAGCCCTTACCCTTACCCTAACCCTAACCCTAAACCTAACCCAAACCCTAAACCTAACCTTTACCCTAACCCTAACCCTAATCCTAACTCTAACCCTTACTTCACCCTAACCCTAACCCTAACCCTAAACCTAACGCTTACCCTAAACCTAACCCTAAACATAAACCTAATACTAACCCTTACCCTTAACTTAATCCTAACCCTAACCCTAACACTTACCCTTACCCTAACGCTAACCATAACCGTAACCCTAAACTTTACCCTTACCCTAACCCTAAGCCTAACCCTAACCCTAACCCTAACCCTAAACCTAAACCTTAACCTTAGCCTAACCCTAACCCTAAACTTAACCTTAACCCTAACCCTAACCCTAACCCTTACCCTTACCGTAACACTAAACCTAGCCCTAACCCTAAACCTTACCCTTACCCTAACCGTAACCCTAACCCTTACCCTAAACCTAACCCTAACCCTAAGCCTATCCGTTACCATTACCTTAACCCTAACCCCAACCCTAACACTTACCCTTACCCTAACGCTAACCCTAACCCTAACCTTTACCCTAAACCTAACCCTAACCCTAACCCTAACTCTTACCCTAAACCGACCCTAACCCTAACCCTAACCCTTACCCTTACCTAGCCCTAACCCTAACCCTAAACCTTACCCTTACCCTAAACC
The DNA here is from genome assembly GCA_024803745.1 of Megascapheus bottae. Taxonomy (NCBI): domain Eukaryota; kingdom Metazoa; phylum Chordata; class Mammalia; order Rodentia; family Geomyidae; genus Megascapheus; species Megascapheus bottae. The sequence goes on from JANJXV010001147.1 coordinate 7,702, forward strand.
TAACCCTAACCCTTACCCTAAACCTAACACTATCCCTAACCCTTACCCTTACCTTAACCCTAACATTTATCCTAACCCTTACACTTACCCTAACGCTAACACTAACCCTAACCCTAACCCTTACCCTTACACTAAATCTAACCCTAACCTTAACCCCAACCCTAAACCTAACCCTAACTGTAACCCTAAACCTTACTCTTACCCTAAGCCTAACCCTAAACCTAACCCTAACCCTTATCCTTAGCCTAACCCTAACCCTAATCCTAGCCCTAAACCTAAATATAACCCTAACCCTAACCCTTACCTTTACCCTTACCCTAATCCTAACCTTAACCCTAACCCTAAACCTAAACCTAACCCTAACCTTAACCGTAACCCTTATCCTTACCCTAACCATAACACTAACCCTAACCCTAAAGGTAAACGTAACCCTAAACCTAACCCTTACCCTTAAACTAACCCTAACCCTAACACTAACCGTAACCCCTAAGCCTAACCCTAAACATAACGCTAACCCTTACCCTTATCCTAACCCTAAACCTAACCCTAAACCTAACACTTACCCTTACCCTAACCCTAAACCTAAACTTAACCCTAACCTTAAACCTAACCCTTTCTCTTACCCTAACTCTAAACCGAAGCCTAACCCTAACCCTAACCCTAAACCTTACACTAATCCTAACCCTAACCCTACCCTTACCCTAAACCTAACCCTAACCCTCACACTTACCTTAACGCTAACTCTAACCCTAACACTTACCCTTACCCTAACGCTAACCGTAACCCTAACCCTAACCCTAACCCTAACACATATCCTTACCCTAACTCTAACCCTAACAGTAACCCTAACCCTAACTGTAACCATAACCCTAACCCTAACCCTTACCCTTACCCCTACCCAAACCCTAAACCTAATCCTAACCCTAACCTTAACCCTTATCCTACCCCTAACCCTAATTCTAACACTTAACCTAACCATAACCCTAACCCTAACACTTACCCTAACCCTAATCCTAACCCTTACTCTAACACTAACCTCAACCTTAACCCTAACCATAACACTTATCCTTACTGTAAACCTAACCCTAACCCTAACCCTTATCCTAACCCTAACACTTACCCTAACCCTAACCTCAACCTTAACCCTAACCCTAACCCTAAACCTAATGCTTACCCTTACCCTAACCCTAACCCTAAAACTAACCCTAACCCTAACCCTAAACCTTACCCTTACCCTTACCCTAACGCTAAACCTAAACCTAAACCTAACCCTAACCCTAACCCCTAACCCTAAAACTAACCCTAATCCTAACCCTAACCAGTAAGCCTAACCTAACCCTAAACCTAACCCTAACCCTTATCCTAACCCTAACCCTGCCCTACCCTAACGCTAACCCTAACCCTTACCCTAAACCTAACCCTAAAACTTACCCTTACCCTTACCGTAACACTAAACCTAACCCTAAACCTAACCCTATCCCTTACCCTTATCCAAACCCTGACCCTAAACCTAACCCTAAACCTTACCCTTAACCTAAACCTAACCCTAACCCTTACCCTAAAACTAACCCTAACCCTATCCCATACCCTTACCTTAACCCTAACCGTAACCCTAACCCTTACCCTTTCCCTAACCCTAACCCTAACCTTAACCCCAACCCTAAACCTAATCCTAACTGAAACCCTAACCCTTACCCTTACCCTAAACCAAACCCTAAACCTAACCCTAACCCTAACCCTTATCCTAACCATAAACCTAATCCTAACCCTAACCCTTACGATACCCTCACCCTAACCCTAACCCAAACCTAACCCTAAACCTAATCCTGACCATAACCCTTACCATTACACTCACCCTAACCCTAACCCTAAACCTAACCATAAACCTAATCCTAACCCTAACCATTACCATTACCCCACCCTAACCCTAACATGAACCCTAACCCTAACCCTACCCCTAACTGTAACCTTAACCCTAAACCTTATCCTACCCTAACCCTAACACAAACCCTAACCGTAAACGTAACCCTAACCCTAAACCTAACCCTTACCCTTACCCTAACCCTAAACGTAACCCCTAAGCCTAACCTTTACCCTATCGCTAACCCTTACACTTATCCTAAGCCTAACCCTAATCCTAACCCTAACCCTTTCCCTTACCCTAACCCTAAACCTAACCTTAAACATAACCCTAACGCTAAACCTTACCCTTACCCTAACCCTAACCTTAACCCTAACCCTAAACCTTACACTTACCCTAACCCTAACCCTAAACCGTACCCTAAAACTAACCCTAACCCTAACCCTAACCCTTACCCTTACCTTAACCCTAACTCTAACCCTAACACTTACCTTTCCCTAACGCTAACCCTAACCCTAACCCTAACCCTAACCCTAACACATATCCTTACCCTAACCCTAACCCTAACCGTAACCCTAATTCTAACCCTAACAATTATAATTACCCTAACCCTACCGTAACCCTAACCCTAACCCTAACCCTTACCCTAACCATAACCCGAAACCTAACCCTAACCCTTACCCTTACCCTCACCCTAACCATTGCCTTAACCCTAACCCGAACCCTAACGCTAACCCTAAACTTAACCCTAATCCTTATCCTTACCATAACCCGAACACTAACCCTAACCCTAACCCTAAAACTAAACCTAAACCTAAACCTAACCATATCCCTAACCCTAACCCGAACCCTAATCGTAACACCTAAGCCTAAGGCTAACCCTAACCCTTAACCTTACCCTAACCCTAAACCTAACATTAAACCTAACGCTAACCCTAAACCTTACCCTTACACAAACCCTAACCCTAAACCTTACCCTTACCCTAAACCTAACCCTTACCCTAACCCTAACCCTAACCCTAACATATATCCTTACCCTACCCCTAACCCTAACCCTAACAGTAACCCTAACCCTAACCCTAATCCTCACCCTAACCCTAACCCTTACCCTTACCCTAACCCTAACCCTAACCCTAACCCAAACCCTTATCCTAAGCCTAACCCTAACCCTAACCCTTAACCTAACCTTAAACTAATCCTAACCACTAACACTAACCTTTACCCTAACCCTATCCCTAACCTTAACCTTACCCTTACCCTAACTATAAACCTAACTCTAACCCTAACCATAACCCTAACCCTAACATTTACCCTAACCCTAATCCTAACCCTTACTCTAAACTTAACCCTAATCTCAACCTTAACCCTGAATCTAACCCTAACCCTAACCCTTACCCTTACCCTAAACCTAACCCTAACCCTAACACTAACCCTCACCCTAACCCTTACTCTAAGCCTAACCCTTACGCTAAAACTAATCGAAACCCTAACCTCAAACTTAACCATAACCCTAAACCTAAACCTAGCCATTACCCTTACCCTAACCCTAACCCTAAACCTAACCGTAACCCTAACCCTAACCCTTACCCTTACCCTAACTCTAACCCCAAAGCTAACCCTAACCCTAACCCTAAAACCTAACCCTAAAACTAACCCTAACCCTAACCCTAACACTTACCCTTACCCTAACCCTAACCCTAACCTTTACCCCAACCCTAACCCTAACCCTAACCCTTACCCTAACACTTATCCTAACCCTAAGCCTAACACTAACCCTAACACTTACCCTAACCCTAACCCTAAATCTAACAATAACCATTACCCTAACCCTAACCCTAACACTTGCCATTAGCCTAACCCTAATCCTAACTCTAACCCTTACCCTAACCCTAACCCTAACCCTAACCCTAACCCTAACCCTAACCCTAACCTAACCCTTACCCTTACTCTAACCCTAACCTTAACCCTAACCCTAATCGTAACCTCTAAGCCTAAGCCTAACCCTAACCCTAACCCTTAACCTTACCCTAACCCTAAACCTAACATTAACCCTAACGGTAACCCTAAAACTTACCCTTACCCAAACCCTAACCCTAAACCTTACCCTTACCCTAAACCTAAACTTTACACTAACCCTAACCCTAACCCTAACATATATCCTTAACCTAACCCTAACCCTAATTCTAACAGTAACCCTAACCCTAACCCTAATCCTCACCCTAACCCTAACCCTTACCCTTACCCTAACCCTAACCCTAACCCTAACCCAAACCCTTATCCTAACCCTAACTCTAACTCTAACCCTTAACGTAACCCTAATATTAATCCTAACCACTAACCCTAAACCTTACCCTAACCCTATATCTAACCTTAATCCTTACTCTTACCCTAACCCTAACCCTAAATCTAACCGTAACCACAACCCTAACATTTACCCTAACCCTAACCTAACCCTTACTCTAACCCTAACCCTAATCTCAACCTTAACCCTAAACCTAACCCTAACACTTACCCTTACCCTAAACCTAACCCTAACCCTAACCCTAACCCTCACCCTAACCCTAACTCTAACCCTAACCCTTACCCTATCACTAATCGAAACCCTAACCTCAAACTTAACCATAACCCTAAACCTAAACCTAACCATTACCCTCACCCTAACCCTAACCCTAACCCTAACCCTAACCCTAAATCTAACCCTAACCCTTACCCTTACCCTAACTCTAAACCCATAGCTAACCCTAACCCTAACCCTAAAACCTAACCCTAAAACTAACCCGAACCCTAACCTTAAACCTTACCCTTACCCTAACCCTAACCCTAACCTTTACCCCAACCCTAAACCTAACCCTAACCCTTACCCTAACACTTATCCAAGCCCTATCCCTAACCCTAACCCTAACACTTACCCTTAACCTAACCCTAACCCTAACACTTGCCATTACCCTAACCGTAACACTAACTCTAACCCTTACCCTAACCCTAACCCTAACCCTTACCCTAACACTAAACTTAACCCTAACCGCTAACCCTAACCCTTAACCTAACAGTAACCCTAACCCTGACCCTAAACCTTACCCTTACCCTAACCCTAACCCTTACACTTACCCTAAACCTAACCCTAAACCTAACACTAACCCTAACTCTAACCCTAACCCTAACCCTTACCCTACCCTAAACCTAAACCTAACCCTAACCCTAACTCCTAAGCCTAACCCTAACCCTAACCGTAACCCTTACCCTTATCCTAACCCTAACCCTAACTCTAACCCTAACCCTAAAACTTACCCTTACCCTAAACCCTGCCCTAACCCTAACGCTAACCTTAACCCTTACCCTAACCCTAACCCTAACCCTAAACCTTACCCTTACCCGTACGCTAACACTAAACCTAACCTTATCCTAAACCTAACCCTAACCCTAAACCTAAGCTTTGCCATAACCCTAACCCTAATCCTAACTCTAACCCTTACCTTACCCTAACCCTGACACTAACCCTAAACCTCACCCTAAACCTAACCTTACCTCTAACCCTTACCCTTACCCTTAGCCTAACCCTAACACTAAACTTAACCTTAACCCTAACCCTTACCTAACCCTAACCCTTACCTAACCCTTACCCTAACCCTAACCCTAACCCTTCCCTTACCCTAACCCTAACTCTAACCCTAACCCTAAACCTTACCCTTACCCTAACCCCAAACCTAACATTAACCCTTACCCTAAACCTAACCCTAACCCTAACCCTAACCCTAACCCTAACCCTTACCCTAACCCTTACACTAAACCTAACGCTAACCCTAACCCAAACAGTAACTCTAAACCTAACACATAACCTTACCCTAACCCTAACCCTAAACATAACCATAACCCTAACCCTAATCCTAAACCTAACCCTAAACCTTACCCTTTCCCTCACCCTAACCCTAACCTTAAATCTAACCCTAACTCTAACCCTAACACTAAACTTAACCCTAACCCTTATCCTTACCGTAACCTAAACCTAACCGTAACCCTAAAATTAACCCTTACCTTTACCATAACGCAAACCCTAACCCTAACCCTAATCCTTACCCTTACCCTAAGCCTAACCCTAAACTTAACCCTAAGCCTTACCCTTAACCTAACCCTAACACTAACCCAAAACCTAACCCTAACCCTAACCCTAACTCTTACCCTTACCCTAACCCTAACCCTAACCCTAAATCTAACACTTAACCATACCCTAACCCTAACCCTAATCCTTACCCTTACCCTAAGCCTAACACTTGCCCTTACCCTAATCCTAACCCTAAACCTCAAACTAACCCTAACCCTAACCCCTAACCCTAACCCTAACCCAAACCTTTACCCTTACCCTAACCCAAACCCTAACCCTAACCCTAACACTTACCCTTACTCTAACCCTAACCCTAACCGAACCATAACCCTAAACCTAACCCTAAAACTAACCGAAACCCTAATCCTAACCCTAACCCTTACCCTAACCCTTACCTTAACCCCAACACTACACCTAACCCTAACCCTAACCCTAACCCTTACCCTTACCCTAACACTAACCCTATCCCTAACCCTAACCATAACCCTGACCCTTAGCCTAACTCTAACCCTACACCTAACCCTAACCTTAAACCTAACACTAATCCTAACCTAACCCTAACCCTTACCATAACACTAACCCTAACACTTATCCTAAACCTAACCCTAACCCTAACCCTAACCCTAACACTTACCCTAACACGAACCCTAACCCAAACCCTTACCCTTACCCTAACCCTAACCCTAACACTTACCCAACCCTAACCCCTAACCCTAACCATTAACCTAACCCTAACCATAACCCTAACCCTAACCCTTACCATTAGCCTAACCCTAATCCTAAACCTAACCCTAACCCTAATCCTAAACTTAACCCTAACCCTAACCCTTGCCCTTACCCTAACCCTAACAATAAACTTAACACTAACTCTAACCCTAACCCTAACCCTAACGCTAACCCTTACCCTTACCCTAACCCTAACCCTAAACCTCACCCTAACCCTAACCCTAACCCTAACCCTAACACTGAATCTAACCCTAACCCTTACAATAACCAAAACCCTAAACCTAACCCTAATCCTTAGCATTCCACAACCCTAACTCTAACCCTAACACTTACCCTTACCCTAACCCTAAACCTAACACTGAATCTAACCCTAACCCTAAACCTAAACCTTACCCTAATCCTAAACCTAACCCATAACCCTAAACCTAACCCTTACCTTTACCGTTACCCTAGCCCTAACCCTAACCCTAACCCTAACCAGAACACTTACCCTAACCCTAACCCTAACACTTACCCTTACCCTAACCCTAACGCTAAACCTAACCCTTACCCTAATCCTAACCCTAACCTTTACCCTAACCCTAATACTAATCCTAACCCAACCCCCAACCCCAACCCTTAACATAAACCGAACCCGAAACCTAACCATAACCATTACCCTTACCCTAACCCTAAACCTAACTCTAACCCTAACCCTAACTTTAACCCTAAACCTAACCCTAACCCTAACCCTTACCCTTACCCTAAACCTAACCCTAAACCTAACACTAAACCTAAACCTAAAGCTAACCTTAACCCTAAAACTAACCCTAACCCTTGCCCTTACCCTAACCCTACCCTAACCCTAAACCTTACTCTAACCCTAACCCTAAACCTAACCCTTACACTTACCCTAACCCTAAACCTAACCCTAACCCTAACCCCTAACCCTAACCCTAAACCTACCCCTTACCCTAACCCTAACCCTAACCCTAACCAGAACACTTACCCTAACCCTAACTCTAACCCTTACCCTTACCCTAACCCTAACTCTAACCCTAACTCTTACCCTAATCCTAACCCTAACCCTTACCCTAACCCTAACACAAATCCTAACCCAACCTCTAATCCTAACCCTTAACATAAACCGAACCCGAAACCTAACCCTTACCCTTACCCTTACCCTAACCCTAAACCTAACTCTAACCCTAACCCTAACCTTAACCCTAACCCTAACCCTAACCCTAAACCTAACCCTTACCCTTACCCTAAACCTAACCCTAAACCTAACACTAAACCTAACCCTAACCCTAACCTTACCCCTAACCCTAACCCTAACCCTTGCCCTTACCCTAACCCTACCCTAACCCTAAACCTTACTCTAACCCTAACCCTAAACCTAACCCTTACACTTACCCTAACCCTAAACCTAACCCTAACCCTAACCCCTAACCCTAACCCTAACCCTAAACCTAAACCTAACCCTTACCCTAACCCTAAACCTAACACTAACCCTTCCCCTAACCCTAACCCTTACCCTTACCCTAACACTAAACCGAACATTAACCCTAACCCTAACCCTAACCCTTACCCTTACCCTAACCCTAATCCTAACCCTAAAACTTACCCTTACACTAAACCTAACCCTAACCTTTCCATAAACCTAACCCTAACCCTAACCCTAAACCTTACCCTTACCTTAACCCTAACCCTAAACTTAAAACTTACCCTTACCCTAACAGTTACCCTAACCCTAAACCTAACCCTTACTTTTACCCTTACCCTAACCCTAATCCTAACCTTAATCCCAACCCTAAACCTTAACCTAACCCTAACACTAAACTTTACCCTAACCCTAACCCTAACCATTACCCTTACCCTAACCCTAACCCTAAACTTAACCCATACCCTAAACCTAACCCTAAATCTAACCATTAACCTAAAACTTACCCTAACCCTAACCATAACACTAACTATTACCCTTACCCTAATCCTAAACCTAACCCTAAACCTAACCCTAATCCTAACCCTAACCCTTACCCTAACCCTCGCACTAACCCTAACCCTAACCCCTAACCCTAACCCTTAATATAACCCTAACCCTAACCATAACCCTTACCATTACCTTAACCCTAAACCTTACCGTAACCCTAACCCTAACCCTTACCCTAATCCTAACCCTAACCCTAACCCTAAACTTAACCCTAACCCTAACCCTAACCCTAACCCTTACCTTACCCTAAACCTAATCCTAAACCTATCCCTAAACCTAACACTAACCCTTACCTTAAACCTAACCCTAACCCTACCCCTTGCCCTTACCCTAACCCTGGCCCTAACCCTAACACTTACTCTAACCCTAACCCTAAACCTAACCGTTACACTTACCCTAACCCTAACCCTAACCCTAACCCTAACCCTAACCCTTACCCTTACCCTAACCCTAAACCTAACTCTAACCCTAACCCTAACCTTAACCCTAACCCTAACACTAACCTTACCCTTACCCTAATCCTAACCCTAAACCTAACACTAAACCTAACCCTAACCCTAAACTTAACCCTAACCCTAAACCTAACCCTTGCCCTTACCCTAACCCTACCCTAACCCTAAACCTTACTCTAACCCTAACCCTAAACCTAACCCTTACACTTACCCTAACCCTAAACCTAACCCTTACCCTAACCCTAACCCTAACTCTATCCCTTCCCCTAACCCTAACCCTTACCCTTACCAGATCACTAAACCTAACATTAACCCTAACCCTAACCCTAACCCTTACCCTTACCCTAACCCTAATCCTAACCCTAAACCTTACCCTTACACTAAACCTAACCCTAACCTTTCCATAAACCTAACCCTAACCCTAACCCTAAACCTTACCCTTACCTTAACCATAAACCTAACCTTAAACCTTACCCTTACCCTAACAGTTACCCTAACCCTACCCTAACCCTTACTTTTACCCTTACCCTAACCCTAATCCTAACCTTAATCCCAACCCTAAACCTTAACCTAACCCTAACACTAACCTTTACCCTAACCCTAACCCTAACCATTACCCTTACCCTAACCCTAACCCTAAACTTATCCCATACCCTAAACCTAACCCTAACCCTAACCCTTAACCTAACACTTACCCTAACCCTAACCCTAACACTAACTCTTACCCTTACCCTAAACCTAACCCTAAAACTAACCCTAACCCTAATCCTAACCCTAACCCTTACCCTAACCCTAGCACTAACCCTAATCCTAACCCCTAACCCTAACCCTTAATATAACCCTAACCCTAACCCTAACCCTAACCCTTACCCTAACCCTAACCCTAACCCTAACCCTCACCCTAAGCCTAACCCTTACCCTTACCCTAACCCTAATCGTAACCCTAAACCTTACCCTTACACTAAACCTAACCCTAACCTTTCCATAAACCTAACCCTAACCCTAACCCTAAACCTTACCCTTACCTTAACCATAAACCTAACCTTAAACCTTACCCTTACCCTAACAGTTACCCTAACCCTAACCCTAACCCTTACTTTTACCCTTACCCTAACCCTAATCCTAACCTTAATCCCAACCCTAAACCTTAACCTAACCCTAACACTAAACTTTACCCTAACCCTAACCCTAACCATTACCCTTACCCTAACCCTAACCCTAAACTTAACCCATACCCTAAACCTAACCCTACCCCTAACCCTTAACCTAACACTTACCCTAACCCTAACCCTAACACTAACTATTACCCTTACCCTAATCCTATCCCTAACCCTAACCCTTACCCTAATCCTAACCCTAACCCTTACCCTAACCCTAGCACTAACCCTAACCCTAACCCCTAACCCTAACCCTTAATATAACCCTAACCCTAACCCTAACCCCAACCCTTACCATTACCATTACCTTAACCCTAAACCTTACCGTAACCCTAACCCTAAACCTTACCCTAACCCTAACCCTAACCCTAACCCTAACCTTAACCCTAACCCTAACCCTAACCCTAACCCTTACCCTTACCCTAAACCTAATCCTAAACCTAACCCTAAACCTAACCCTAACGCTAACCTTAAACCTAACCCTAACCCTACCCCTTGCCTTACCCTAACCCTGGCCCTAACCCTAACCATTACTCTAACCCTAACCCTAAAAGTAACCGTTACACTTACCCTACCCCTAAACCTAACCCTAACCCTAACCCCTAACCCTAACCCAAACCCTAACCCTAACCCGTACCCTTATTCTAACACTAACCCTAACCCTAACACTTCCCCTTACCCTAAAATCTACTCTAACCCTAACCCTAAACCTAACCCTTATCCTAACCCTAACCATAATCCTAACCCTTCCCCTTGCCCTAATCTTAAACCTAACCCTAACCCTAAACCTAACCCTAAACCTTACCCTTACCCTCACCCTAACCCTAACCTTAAATCTAACCCTAACTCTAACCCTAACACTAAACTTAACCCTAACCCTTATCCTTACCGTAACCTAAACCTAACCGTAACCCTAAAATTAACCCTTGCCTTTACCATAACCCAAACCCTAAACCTAACCCTAATCCTTACCCTTACCCTAAGCCTAACCCTAAACTTAACCCTAAGCCTTACCCTTAACCTAACCCTAACACTAACCCAAAACCTAACCCTAACCCTAACCCTAACTCTTACCCTTACCCTAGCCCTAACCCTAACCCTAAATCTAACCCTTAACCTTACCCTAACCCTAAACCTAACCCTTACCCTTACCCTAACCCTAAACCTGACCCTAACCCTTACCCTCACCCTAATCCTAACCCTAAACCTAACCCTAACCCTAACCCTAAACCTAACTCTAACCCTAACCCTAACACTTGCCCTTACCCTAACCCTAACCCTAAACCTCACCCTAACCCTAACCCCTAACCCTAACCCTAACCCAAACCTTTACCCTTACCCTAACCCAAACCCTAACCCTAACCCTAACCAGAACACTTATCCTAACCCTAACCCTAACACTAACCCTTACCCTTGCCTTAAACCTAACCCTAACCCTAACCCTAACACATACCCTTACTCTAACCCTAACCCTAACACGAACCATAACCCTAAACCTAACCCTAAACCTAACCGTAACCCTAATCCTAACCCTTACCCTTACCCTAACACTAACCCTAACCCTAACCATAACCATAACCCTGACCCTTACCCTAACTCTAACCCTAAACCTAACCCTAACCTTAAACCTAACACTAATCCTAACCTAACCCTAACCCTTACCATAACACTAACCCTAACACTTATCCTAAACCTAACCCTAACCCTAACCCTAACACTTACACTAACACAAACCCTAACCCCAAACCTTACCCTTACCCTAACCCTAACCCTAAACCTTACCCAACCCTAACCCTAACCCCTAACCCTAACCATTAACCTAACCCTAAACCTAAACTTAACCCTAACCCTAACCCTTGCTCTTACCCTAACCCTAACAATAAACTTAACACTAACTCTAACCCTAACCCTAACGCTAATGCTAACCCTTACCCTTACCCTAACCCTAACCCTAATCCTCACCCTAACCCTAACCCTAACCCTAACCCTAACACTGAATCTAACCCTAACCCTTACAATAACCAAAACCCTAAACCTAACCCTAACCCTTAGCATTCCCCAAATCTAACTCTAACCCTAACACTTACCCTTACCCTAACCCTAACCCTAACACTGAATCTAACCCTAACCCTAAACCTAAACCTTACCCTAATCCTAAACCTAACCCATAACCCTAAACCTAACCCTTACCTTTACCGTTACCCTAGCCCTAACCCTAACCCTAACCCTAACCAGAACACTTACCCTAACCCTAAACCTAACCCTTACCCTTACCCTAACCCTAACGCTAACCCTAAACCTTACCCTAATCCTAACCCTAACCCTTACCCTAACCCTAACATTAATCCTAACCCAACCCCCAACCCTAACCCTTAACATAAACCGAACCGAAACCTAACCATAACCCTTACCCTTACCCTAACCCTAAACCTAACTATAACCCTAACCCTAACCTTAACCCTAACACTAACACTAACCCTAACCCTTACCCTTACCCTAAACCTATCCCTAAACCTAACACTAAACCTAACCATAACCCTAACCTTAACCATAAAACTAACCCTAAACCTTGCCCTTACCCTAACCCTACCCTAACCCTAAACCTTACTCTAACCCTAACCCTAAACCTAACCCTTACACTTACCCTAATCCTAAACCTAACCCAAACCCTAATCCCTAACGCTAACCCTAACTCTAAACCTAACCCTTACCCTAACCCTAACCCTAACCCTAACCAGAACACTTACCCTAACCCTAACCCTAACCCTTACCCTTACCCTAACCCTAACTCTAACCCTAACTCTTACCCTAATCCTAACCCAAACCCTTACCCTAACCCTAACACTAATCCTAAACCAACCTCTAACCCTAACCCTTAACATTAACCGAACACGAAACCTAAACCTAACCCTTACCCTTACCCTAACCCTAAACCTAACTCTAACCCTAACCCTAACCTTAACCCTAACCCTAACCCTAACCCTTACCCTTACCTGAAACCTAACCCTAAACCTAACACTAAACCTAACCCTAACCCTAACCTTAACACTAACCCTAAACCTAACCCTTGCCCTTAACCTAACCCTACCCTAACCCTAAACCTTTCTCTAACCCTAACCCTAAACCTAACGCTTACACTTACCCTAACCCTAAACCTAACCCTAACCCTAACCCCTAACCCTAACCCTAACCCTAAACCTAACCCTTCCCCTAACCCTAACCCTAACACTAACCCTTCCCCTAACCCTAACCCTTACCCTTACCCTAACACTAAACCTAACATAAACCCTAACCCTAACCCTAACCCTTACCCTTACCCTAACCCTAATCCCAACCATAAACCTTACCCTTACACTAAACCTAACCCTAACCTTTCCATAAAACTAACCCTAACCCTAACCCTAAACCTTACCCTTACCTTAACACTAACCCTAACCTTAAACCTTACCCTTACACTAACAGTTACCCTAACCCTAACCCTAACCCTTACTTTTACCCTAATCTAATCCTAATCCTAACCTTAATCCCAACCCTAAACCTTAACCTAACCCTAACACTAAACTTTACCCTAACCCTAACCCTAACCATTACCCTTACCCTAACCCTAACCCTAAACTTAACCCATACCCTAAACCTAACCCTAACCCTAACCCTTCACCTAACACTTACCCTAACCCTAACCCTAACACTATTACCCTTACCCTAATCCTAACCCTAACCCTAACCCTTACCCTAAACCTAACCCTAACCCTTACCCTAACCCTAGCACTAACCCTAACCCTAACCCCTAACCCTAACCCTTAATATAACCCTAACCCTAACCATAACCCTTACCATTACCTTAATCCTAAACCTTACCGTAACCCTAACCCTAACCCTTACCCTAATCCTAACCCTAACCCTAACCCTAAACTTAACCCTAACCCTAACCCTAACCCTAACCCTTACCCTTACCCTAAACGTAATCCTAAACTAACCCTAAACCTAACCCTAACCCTAACCTTAAGCCTAACCCTAACCCTACCCCTTGCCCTTACCCTAACCCTGGCCCTAACCCTAACACTTACTCTAACCCTAACCCTAAACCTAACCGTAACACTTCCCTAACCCTAAACCTAACCCTAACACTAACCCTAACAACTAACCCTAACCCAAACCCTAACCCTAACCCGTACCCTTATTCTAACACTAACCCTAACCCTAACACTTCCCCTTACCCTAAACTCTACCCTAACCCTAACCCTAAACCTAACCCTTATCCTAACCCTAACCCTAATCCTAACCCTTCCCCTTGCCCTAATCTTAAACCTAACCCTAACCCTAACCCTTACCCTTACCCTAACCCTAACCCTAACCCTAACCCTAACCCTAAACCATGCCCTTACAGTAAACCTAACCCTAACCTTACCATAAACCTAACCCTAAACCTTACCCTTACCCTAACACTTATGCTAACCCTATCCCTAATCCTAACCTTTACCCTAACACTAACCCTAATCCTAACCCTAACTTTACCCTAACACTAACCCTAACCCCTACCCTAACACTAACACTTAATCTTACCCTAACCCTAACCATAACCCTAACCCTTTTCCTAACCCTAACCCTAAACCTAACCCTAACCATTAACCTAACCCTAACAGTAACCCTAACCCCTAAACCTAACCCTTACCATAAGCCTAACCCTAAACCTATCCCTAACACTAACCATAACCCTTACCCTAACCATCACCCTAACACTAACCCCTAACCCTAACCATAACCCTAACACTAACCCTTAACCTTACCCTAACCGTAAACCTAACCCTAAACCTAACCCTAACCCTTATCCTTACCCTAACCCTAAAACTAACCCTAACCCTAAACCTTACCCTTAACCTAAACCTAACCCTAACCCTTACGCTAAACCTAACCCTAACCCTAACACTTACCCTTACCTTAACCCTAACCCTAACCCTAACCCTTACCCTAACCCCAACGCTAACCCTAACCCTAACCCTAACAGTAACTCTAAACCTAACACATAACCTTACCCTAACCCTAACCCTAACCTTAACCATAACCCTAACCCTAACCCTAAACCTAACCCTAAACCTTACCCTTACCCTCACCCTAACCATAACCTTAAATCTAACCCTAACTCTAACCCTAACACTAAACTTAAACCTAAAACTTATCCTTATCGTAACCTAAACCTAACCATAACCCTAAAATTAACCCTTACCTTTACCATAACCCAAACCCTAAACCTAACCCTAATCCTTACCCTTACCCTAAGCCTAACCCTAAACTTAACCCTAAGCCTTACCCTTAACCTAACCCTAACACTAACCCAAAACCTAACCATAACCCTAACCCTAACTCTTACCCTTACCCTAATCCTTAACCTAACCCTAATCCTAACCCTAAACCTTACCCTTACACTAAACCTAACCCTAACCTTTCCATAAACCTAACCCTAACCCTAACCCTAAACCTTACCCTTACCTTAACCCTAACCCTAAACTTAAAACTTACCCTTACCCTAACAGTTACCCTAACCCTAAACCTAACCCTTACTTTTACCCTTACCCTAACCCTAATCCTAACCTTAATCCCAACCCTAAACCTTAACCTAACCCTAACACTAAACTTTACCCTAACCCTAACCCTAACCATTACCCTTACCCTAACCCTAACCCTAAACTTAACCCATACCCTAAACCTAACCCTAACCCTAACCCTTAACCTAACACTTACCCTAACCATAACCATAACACTAACTATTACCCTTACCCTAATCCTAAACCTAACCCTAAACCTAACCCTAATCCTAACCCTAACCCTTACCCTAACCCTAGCACTAACCCTAACCCTAACCCCTAACCCTAACCCTTAATATAACCCTAACCCTAACCATAACCCTTACCATTACCCTAACCCTAAACCTTACCATAACCCTAACCCTAACCCTTACCCTAATCCTAACCCTAACCCTAAACCTAAACTTAACCCTAACCCTAACCCTAACCCTAACCCTTACCCTTACCCTAAACCTAATCCTAAACCTAACCCTAAACCTAACACTAACCCTTACCTTAAACCTAACCCTAACCCTACCCCTTGCCCTTACGCTAACCCTGGCCCTAAACCTAACACTTACTCTAACCCTAACCCTAAACCTAACCGTTACACTTACCCTAACCCTAACCCTAACCCTAACCCTAACCCTTACCCTTACCCTAACCCTAAACCTAACTCTAACCCTAACCCTAACCTTAACCCTAACCCTAACACTAACCTTACCCTTACCCTAATCCTAACCCTAAACCTAACACTAAACCTAACCCTAACCCTAAACTTAACCCTAACCCTAAACCTAACCCTTGCCCTTACCCTAACCCTACCCTAACCCTAAACCTTACTCTAACCCTAACCCTAAACCTAACCCTTACACTTACCCTAACCCTAAACCTAACCCTTACCCTAACCCTAACCCTAACTCCATCCCTTCCCCTAACCCTAACCCTTACCCTTACCAGATCACTAAACCTAACATTAACCCTAACCCTAACCCTAACCCTTACCCTTACCCTAACCCTAATCCTAACCCTAAACCTTACCCTTACACTAAACCTAACCCTAACCTTTCCATAAACCTAACCCTAACCCTAACCCTAAACCTTACCCTTACCTTAACCATAAACCTAACCTTAAACCTTACCCTTACCCTAACAGTTACCCTAACCCTAAACCTAACCCTTACTTTTACCCTTACCCTAACCCTAATCCTAACCTTAATCCCAACCCTAAACCTTAACCTAACCCTAACACTAACCTTTACCCTAACCCTAACCCTAACCATTACCCTTACCCTAACCCTAACCCTAAACTTATCCCATACCCTAAACCTAACCCTATCCCTAACCCTTAACCTAACACTTACCCTAACCCTAACCCTAACACTAACTCTTACCCTTACCCTAAACCTAACCCTAACCCTAACCCTAACCCTAATCCTAACCCTAACCCTTACCCTAACCCTAGCACTAACCCTAATCCTAACCCCTAAACCTATCCCTTAATATAACCCTAACCCTAACCCTAACCCTAACCCTTACCCTAACCCTAACCCTAACCCTAACCCTCACCCTAAGCCTAACCCTTACCCTTACCCTAACCCTAATCGTAACCCTAAACCTTACCCTTACACTAAACCTAACCCTAACCTTTCCATAAACCTAACCCTAACCCTAACCCTAAACCTTACCCTTACCTTAACCCTAAACCTAACCTTAAACCTTACCCTTACCCTAACAGTTACCCTAACCCTAAACCTAACCCTTACTTTTACCCTTACCCTAACCCTAATCCTAACCTTAATCCCAACCCTAAACCTTAACCTAACCCTAACACTAACCTTTACCCTAACCCTAACCCTAACCATTACCCTTACCCTAACCCTAACCCTAAACTTAACCCATACCCTAAACCTAACCCTACCCCTAACCCTTAACCTAACACTTACCCTAACCCTAACCCTAACACTAACTATTACCCTTACCCTAATCCTATCCCTAACCCTAACCCTTACCCTAATCCTAACCCTAACCCTTACCCTAACCCTAGCACTAACCCTAACCCTAACCCCTAACCCTAACCCTTAATATAACCCTAACCCTAACCCTAACCCCAACCCTTACCATTACCATTACCTTAACCCTAAACCTTACCGTAACCCTAACCCTAAACCTTACCCTAACCCTAACCCTAACCCTAACCCTAACCTTAACCCTAACCCTAACCCTAACCCTAACCCTTACCCTTACCCTAAACCTAATCCTAAACCTAACCCTAAACCTAACCCTAACGCTAACCTTAAACCTAACCCTAACCCTACCCCTTGCCTTACCCTAACCCTGGCCCTAACCCTAACCATTACTCTAACCCTAACCCTAAAAGTAACCGTTGCACTTACCCTACCCCTAAACCTAACCCTAACCCTAACACCTAACCCTAACCCAAACCCTAACCCTAACCCGTACCCTTATTCTAACACTAACCCTAACCCTAACACTTCCCCTTACCCTAAAATCTACCCTAACCCTAACCCTAAACCTAACCCTTATCCTAACCCTAACCATAATCCTAACCCTTCCCCTTGCCCTAATGTTAAACCTAAACCTAACCCTAAACCTAACCCTAAACCTTACCCTTACCCTCACCCTAACCCTAACCTTAAATCTAACCCTAACTCTAACCCTAACACTAAACTTAACCCTAACCCTTATCCTTACCGTAACCTAAACCTAACCGTAACCCTAATATTAACCCTTACCTTTACCATAACCCAAACCCTAAACCTAACCCTAATCCTTACCCTTACCCTAAGCCTAACCCTAAACTTAACCCTAAGCCTTACCCTTAACCTAACCCTAACACTAACCCAAAACCTAACCCTAACCCTAACCCTAACTCTTACCCTTACCCTAGCCCTAACCCTAACCCTAAATCTAACCCTTAACCTTACCCTAACACTAAACCTAACCCTTACCCTTACCCTAACCCTAAACCTGACCCTAACCCTTACCCTCACCCTAATCCTAACCCTAAACCTAACCCTAACCCTAACCCTAAACCTAACCCTAACCCTAACCCTAACACTTGCCCTTACCCTAACCCTAACCCTAAACCTCACCCTAACCCTAACCCCTAACCCTAACCCTAACCCAAACCTTTACCCTTACCCTAACCCAAACCCTAACCCTAACCCTAACCAGAACACTTATCCTAACCCTAACCCTAACACTAACCCTTACCCTTACCTTAAACCTAACCCTAACCCTAACCCTAACACATACCCTTACTCTAACCCTAACCCTAACACGAACCATAACCCTAAACCTAACCCTAAACCTAACCGTAACCCTAATCCTAACCCTTACCCTTACCCTAACACTAACCCTAACCACTAACCCTAACCCTAACCCGAACCCTAACCCTAACCTCTACCCTAACCCTAACCCTTACACTTATCCTAACCCGAACCCTAACCCTAACCTCTACCCTAACCCTAACCCTAACCCTTATCCTAACCCTAACCCTAACCCTAACAGTTACTCTTACCCTAACCCTAAACCTAACCATAAACCTAACCCTAAACCAAACCCTTACCCTAACCCTAAACTTAACCCTAACCCTAACCCTAAACCATACCCTTACACTAAACCTAACCCTAACGCTAACTCTAACCCTTACCCTTACCTTAAACCTAACCCTAAACTTAACCCTTACCCTTACCCTAACTCTAACCCTAACCCTAAACCTAACCGTAACCCTAACCCTAACACGTAACCTAACCCTAGCCCTAACCCTAACCGTAACCCTAACCCTAAACCTAAACCTAACCCTAACCCTTACCCTTACCCACACCCTAACCCTAAACTTAAACCTAATCCTAACTCTAACCCTAACCCTAAACTTAACCTTAACCCTTATCCTTACCCTAACCCTAACCCTAACTCTAACCCTAAACCTAACCCTAACACTACACTTAACCCTTATCTTTACCCTAACCCTAACCCTAAACCTAACCCTAACCCTTACCCTTACCCTAACCCTAACCCTAACCCAAATCCTGATCTTAACTGTAACCCTTACCCTAACCCTAACCCTAACCCTAACCCTAACCCTAACCCTAACACTGTATCTAACCCTAACCCTTACAATAACAATAACCCTAAACCTAACCCTAACCCTTACCATTCCCCAACCCTAACTCAAACCCTAATCCTTACTCTTACCCTAACCCTAACCCTAACACTGAATCTAACCCTAAACCTAACACTTAATCTAACCCTAACCCTAACCCTAAACCTTACCCTAACCCTAAACCTAACCCTTGCCCTTACCCTAAATCTAACCCTAACCCTAACACTTACCTTTACCGTTACCCTAGCCCTAACCCTAACTATAAACCTAACCCTAGCCAGACCACTTACCCTAACCCTAACCCTAACCCTAACCATTACCCTAACCCTAATGCTAACTCTATCCTTTACCCTAATCCTAACCCTAACTCTTACCCTAACCCTAACAGTAATCCTAACCCAACCCCTAACCCTAACCCTTAACATAAACTGAACCCGAAACCTAACCCTAACCCTTACCCTTACCCTAACACTAAACCTAACTCTAACCCTAACCCTAACCTTAACCCTAAACCTAACCCTAACCCTAACCCTGACCCTTACCCTAAACCTAACCCTAAACCTAACCCTAAACCTACCCTAACCCTAACCTTAACCATAACCATAACCCTAACCCTTGCCCTTACCCTAACCCTACCCTAACCCTAAACCTTACTCTAACCCTAACACTAAACCTAACCCTTAAACTTACCCTAAACCTAAACCTAACCCTAACTCTAACCCCTAACCCTAACCCTAAGCCTAACACTAACCCTTACCCTTACTCTAAACCTAACCCTAAACCTAACCCTAAACTTAACCCTAACCCTAAGCTTAACCCTAACCCTAACCCTAACCCTTGCCCATACTTATCCCTAGCCCAAACCCTAACCATTACTCTAACCATAACCCTAAACCTAACCCTTGCACTTACCCTAACCCTAAACCTATGCCTAACCCTAACCCTAAACCTAACCCCAACCCTTACCCTTACCCTTAACCTACACCTAACCCTAACCCTAACCCTAACCTTAACCATAAACCTTACCCTTACGCTAAACCTAACACTAACCCTAACCCTTACCCTTACCCTAACCCTAACCCTAACCCTAACCCTAACCCTAACACTAACCCCTAACCCTAACCCTTACCCTAACCCTAACCCTAACCCTAACCCTAACACTAACCCTAAACCTAACCCTAACCCTAACCCTAACCCTAACCCCAACCTCTACCCTAACCCTAACCCTAACCCTTACCTTAAACCTAACCCTAAACCTAACCCTAACCCTTACTCTTACTCTAACCCTAAACCTAACCCGAACCCTAACCCTAACCCTAACCCTTACCCTTACCCTAACCCTAAACTTAACCCTAACCCTAACCCTGAACCATACCCTTACACTAAACCTAACCCTAACCCTTATGCTAAACCTAACCACAACCCTAATTCTAACCCTTACCTTACCTTAACCCTAACACTAACCTTAACCCTTACCCTAACGCTAACCCTAACCCTAAACCTAACCCTAAAACTAACCCTAACACATACTTTTACCCTAACCCTAACCATAACCATAACAATAACCCTAACCCTAACCCTTAACATAAATATAACCCTAACCATAACCATAACCCTTACACTTCCGCTAACCCTAAAACTAAATCTAACCCGAACGATAACCCTAACCCTAACCCTTACCCTAACCCTAACAATCACCCTTACCGTAAACCTAACCCTAAACCTAACCCTTACCTTAACCCTAACCCTAACCCTAACCCTTACCCTTACTCTAAACCTAACCCTAAACCTAACCCTAAACTTAACCCTAACCCTAAGCTTAACCCTAACCCTAACCCTAACCCTTGCCCATACTTATCCCTAGCCCAAACCCTAACCATTACTCTAACCATAACCCTAAACCTAACCCTTGCACTTACCCTAACCCTAAACCTATGCCTAACCCTAACCCTAAACCTAACCCCAACCCTTACCCTTACCCTTAACCTACACCTAACCCTAACCCTAACCTTAACCATAAACCTTACCCTTACGCTAAACCTAACACTAACCCTAACCCTTACCCTTACCCTAACCCTAACCCTAACCCTAACCCTAACCCTTACCCTAACGCTAACCCTAACCCTAACCCTAATCCTTAACCTTACCCTAACCCTAACCCTAAACCTAACCCTAACCTTAACCCTAACCCTAACCCGAAACCTAACCTTAACACTTACCCTTACCCTCACCCTAACCCTAACCTTAAACCTAACCCTAACTCTAACCCTAACCCTAAACTTAACCCTAACCCTTATCCTTACCGTAACCTAACCCTAAACCTAACCCTAACCCTAAACCTAACCCTAAACTTAACCCTTACCTTTACCCTAACCCCAACCCTAAACCTAACCCTAATACTTACAATTACCCTAAGCCTAACCCTAACCCTAAGCCTAACCCTAAACTTAACCCTAAGCCTTACCCTTAACCTAACCCTAATACTAACCCAAAACCTAACCCTAACCCTAACCCTAACTCTTACCCTTACCCTAACCCTAACCCTAAATCTAACCCTTACCCTTACCCTAAACCTAACCCTAAACCTAACACTAATCCTAAAGCTAACCCTAACCCTTACCATAACTCTAACCCTAACACTTATCCTAACCCTAACACTAACCCTAACGTTAACCCTAACACTTACACTAACACGAACCCTAACTCTAATCCTTACCCTTACCCTAACCCTAACCCAAACCCTTACCCTAATCCTAACCTTAACCCCTAAACCTAACCATTAACCTAACCCTAACCCTAACCCTTACCCTTACCCTAACCCTATTCCGAACTCTAACCCTAACACTAACCCTAACCCTAAGCCTAACCCTTAACCTAACCCTAACCGTAACCCTTACCCTAACATTAACCCTAACCCTAACCTTAACCCTAACCCTAACCCTAACCCTAACCCTAACCCTTACTCTTACCCTAACCCTAACCCTAAACCTAAACTTAACGCTAACCCTAACCCTTGCTCTTACCCTAACCCTAACAATAAACTTAACACTAACCCTAACCCTACCCCTATCCATAACGCTAACCCTTACCCTTACCCTAACCCTAACCCTAAACCTAACCTTAACGCTAACCCTAACCCTTGCTCTTACCCTAACCCTAACAATAAACTTAACACTAACCCTAACCCTACCCCTAACCCTAACGCTAACCCTTACCCTTACCCTAACCCTAACACTAAACCTAACCGTAACCCTAACCCTAAATCCTAACCCTAACCCTAACCCTAACCCTTACCCTTATTCTAACCCTAACTCTAACCCTAAGACATACCCTTATCCTAAGCCTTACCCTAACCCTAACCCTAACCCTAACCCTAAACCTCACCCTAACCCTAACCCTAAACCTTACCCTTACCCTAACCCTAAACTTAACAATAACCCTAATCCTAACCCTTAACCTTACCCTAACACAAACCTAACCCTAACCCTAACCCTAACCCTAAACCTTACCCTTACACTAAACCTAACCCTAACCCTTACCCTAAACCTTACCCTAACCCTACCCTAACCCTTACCCTTACCTTAACCCTAAACATAACCCTAAAGCTTGCCCTTACCCTAACACCTACCCTAACCCTAACCCTAACCCTAAACCTAACCCTAAACTTAACCCTTACCTTTACCCTAACCCCAACCCTAAACCTAACCCTAATACTTACAATTACCCTAAGCCTAACCCTAACCCTAAGCCTAACCCTAAACTTAACCCTAAGCCTTACCCTTAACCTAACCCTAATACTAACCCAAAACCTAACCCTAACCCTAACCCTAACTCTTACCCTTACCCTAACCCTAACCCTAAATCTAACCCTTACCCTTACCCTAAACCTAACCCTAAACCTAACACTAATCCTAAAGCTAACCCTAACCCTTACCATAACTCTAACCCTAACACTTATCCTAACCCTAACACTAACCCTAACGTTAACCCTAACACTTACACTAACACGAACCCTAACTCTAATCCTTACCCTTACCCTAACCCTAACCCAAACCCTTACCCTAATCCTAACCTTAACCCCTAAACCTAACCATTAACCTAACCCTAACCCTAACCCTTACCCTTACCCTAACCCTATTCCGAACTCTAACCCTAACACTAACCCTAACCCTAAGCCTAACCCTTAACCTAACCCTAACCGTAACCCTTACCCTAACATTAACCCTAACCCTAACCTTAACCCTAACCCTAACCCTAACCCTAACCCTAACCCTTACTCTTACCCTAACCCTAACCCTAAACCTAAACTTAACGCTAACCCTAACCCTTGCTCTTACCCTAACCCTAACAATAAACTTAACACTAACCCTAACCCTACCCCTATCCATAACGCTAACCCTTACCCTTACCCTAACCCTAACCCTAAACCTAACCTTAACGCTAACCCTAACCCTTGCTCTTACCCTAACCCTAACAATAAACTTAACACTAACCCTAACCCTACCCCTAACCCTAACGCTAACCCTTACCCTTACCCTAACCCTAACACTAAACCTAACCGTAACCCTAACCCTAAATCCTAACCCTAACCCTAACCCTAACCCTTACCCTTATTCTAACCCTAACTCTAACCCTAAGACATACCCTTATCCTAAGCCTTACCCTAACCCTAACCCTAACCCTAACCCTAAACCTCACCCTAACCCTAACCCTAAACCTTACCCTTACCCTAACCCTAAACTTAACAATAACCCTAATCCTAACCCTTAACCTTACCCTAACACAAACCTAACCCTAACCCTAACCCTAACCCTAAACCTTACCCTTACACTAAACCTAACCCTAACCCTTACCCTAAACCTTACCCTAACCCTACCCTAACCCTTACCCTTACCTTAACCCTAAACATAACCCTAAAGCTTGCCCTTACCCTAACACCTACCCTAACCCTAACCCTAACCCTAACCCTAATCCTTACCCTTACCCTAACCCTAACACTAACCATACCCCCAACCCTAAACCAAACCCTAACCCTAACCCTAACCCTTACCCTAACCCTAACCCTAAAACTAACCCTAACCCTAACACTTATCCTTACCCTAACTCTAATCCTAAACCTAACCCTAACCCTAACACTTTTCCTAACCATAACCCTAACTGTAACCCTAATCCTAACCCTTAACCTAACCCTAACACTAACCGTAACCCACAACCCTAACCCTTACCCTAACACTCACCCTAACCCTTACCGCTAACCCTAACACTAACCCTAACCCTAACTCTAACCCTTACCAATATCCTAAACCTAACCCTAACCCTAACACTTACCCTTACCCTCACCCCTTCCCTAACCCTAACATTAACACTAACACTTACCCTTACCCTAACCCTAACACTAACCTAAATCTAACCCTTACCCTTACAGTAAACCTAACCCTAAACCTAACCCTAATCCTTACGCTAATCCTAATCCTAACCCTAACCTTTACCCTAACCCTAACCTTAACCCCAACACTAACCATAACCCTAACACTTACCCTAACCCTAACCCTAACCCTAACCCTAACCTTTACCCTTACCCTAACCCTAACCCTAACTTTAACCCCAACCCTAAACCTAGCCCTAACCCTAACCCTAACACTAACACTTACCCTTACCCTAACCCTAACCCTAAACCCTAACCCTAACCCTAAACCTAACCCTAACCCTAACACTAACCCTAACCACTAACCCTAACCCTAACCCGAACCCTAACCCTAACCTCTACCCTAACCCTAACCCTTACACTTATCCTAACCCGAACCCTAACCCTAACCTCTACCCTAACCCTAACCCTAACCCTTATCCTAACCCTAACCCTAACCCTAACAGTTACTCTTACCCTAACCCTAAACCTAACCATAAACCTAACCCTAAACCAAACCCTTACCCTAACCCTAAACTTAACCCTAACCCTAACCCTAAACCATACCCTTACACTAAACCTAACCCTAACGCTAACTCTAACCCTTACCCTTACCTTAAACCTAACCCTAAACTTAACCCTTACCCTTACCCTAACTCTAACCCTAACCCTAAACCTAACCGTAACCCTAACCCTAACACATAACCTAACCCTAGCCCTAACCCTAACCGTAACCCTAACCCTAAACCTAAACCTAACCCTAACCCTTACCCTTACCCACACCCTAACCCTAAACTTAAACCTAATCCTAACTCTAACCCTAACCCTAAACTTAACCTTAACCCTTATCCTTACCCTAACCCTAACCCTAACTCTAACCCTAAACCTAACCCTAACACTACACTTAACCCTTATCTTTACCCTAACCCTAACCCTAAACCTAACCCTAACCCTTACCCTTACCCTAACCCTAACCCTAACCCAAATCCTGATCTTAACTGTAACCCTTACCCTAACCCTAACCCTAACCCTAACCCTAACCCTAACCCTAACACTGAATCTAACCCTAACCCTTACAATAACAATAACCCTAAACCTAACCCTAACCCTTACCATTCCCCAACTCTAACTCAAACCCTAACCCTTACTCTTACCCTAACCCTAACCCTAACACTGAATCTAACCCTAAACCTAACACTTAATCTAACCCTAACCCTAACCCTAAACCTTACCCTAACCCTAAACCTAACCCTTGCCCTTACCCTAAATCTAACCCTAACCCTAACACTTACCTTTACCGTTACCCTAGCCCTAACCCTAACTATAAACCTAACCCTAGCCAGACCACTTACCCTAACCCTAACCCTAACCCTAACCATTACCCTAACCCTAATGTTAACTCTATCCTTTACCCTAATCCTAACCCTAATTCTTACCCTAACCCTAACAGTAATCCTAACCCAACCCCTAACCCTAACCCTTAACATAAACTGAACCCGAAACCTAACCCTAACCCTTACCCTTACCCTAACACTAAACCTAACTCTAACCCTAACCCTAACCTTAACCCTAAACCTAACCCTAACCCTAACCCTGACCCTTACCCTAAACCTAACCCTAAACCTAACCCTAAACCTACCCTAACCCTAACCTTAACCATAACCATAACCCTAACCCTTGCCCTTACCCTAACCCTACCCTAACCCTAAACCTTACTCTAACCCTAACCCTAAACCTAACCCTTAAACTTACCCTAAACCTAAACCTAACCCTAACTCTAACCCCTAACCCTAACCCTAAGCCTAACACTAACCCTTCCCCTACCCTAATCCTAAACCTAATCCTAACCCTAACCCTAA
Organism: Megascapheus bottae; assembly: GCA_024803745.1. NCBI lineage: Eukaryota > Metazoa > Chordata > Mammalia > Rodentia > Geomyidae > Megascapheus > Megascapheus bottae. Next base: position 34,922 of record JANJXV010001147.1, read on the forward strand.
CCCTACCCTTACCCTAACCCTAACCCTAACAATAAACCTTACCATTACACTAAACCTAACCCTAACCTTTCCGTAAACCTAACCCTAACCCTAACCCTAAACCTTACCCTTACCCTTACCTTAGCCCTAAACCTAACCTTAAACCTTACCTTTACCCTAACAGTTACCCTTTCCCTAATCCTAACCCTTACCTTTACCCTTACCCTAACCCCAATCCTAACTTTAATCCCAACACTAAACCTTAACCTAACCCTAACACTAAACTTTACCCTTACCCTAACCCTAACCATTACCCTTACCCTAACCCTAACCCTAAACTTAACCCATACCCTAAACCTAACCCTAATCCTAACCCTTAACCTAACACTTACACTAACCCTAACCCTAACCCTAACACTTACCCTTACCCTAACTTTAACCCTAACCCTAACCCTTAACCTAATCCTAATCCAAAACCTTATCCTATCCCTAACACTAACACTAACCCTAACCCCTAACCCTAACCCTTAATATAACCCTAACCCTAACCCTAAAACTTACCATTACCCTAACCCTAAACCTTACCGTAACCCTAACCCTAACCCTTACCTAACCCTAACCCTAAACCTAACCCTAACCTTAACCCTAACCCTAAACCAAACCCTAAAACTTACCCTTACCCTAAACCTAACCCTAAACCTAACCCTAAACCTAACCCTAACCCTAAACTTAACCCTAACCCTAACCCTAACCCTTGCCCTTACCCTAACCCTAGCCCTAACTCTAACCCTTACTCTAACACTAACCCTAAACCTAACCGTTACACTTACCCTAACCCTAAACCTAACCCTAACCATAACCTTAACTCCTAACCCTATCCCAAACCGTAACCCTAACCCGTACCCTTATTCTAACACTAACCCTAACCCTAAAACTTCCCCTTACCCTAAACCCTACCCTAACCCTAACCCTAAACCTAACCCTTATCCTAACTCTAACCCTAATCCTAACCCTTCCCCTTGCCCTAATCTTAAACCTAACCCTAACCCTAACCCTTACCCTTACCCTAAACCTAACCCTAACACTAACCCTAACCCTAAACCATGCCCTTACAGTAAACCTAACCCTAACCTTAACATAAACCTAACTCTAAACCTAACCCTAACCCTTACCCTTACCTTAACCCTAACACTAACCCTAAACCTTACCCTTACCCTAACACTTATGCTAACCCTATCCCTAATCCTAACCTTTACCCTTACTCTAACCCTAACCCTAACCATAACCGCAACCCTAAACCTAACCCTAACCCTAACCCTAACCTTTACCCTAACCCTAACCCTAACCCCTACCCTAACACTAACACTTAATCTTACCCTAACCCTAACCCTAAACCTAACCCTTTTCCTAACCCTAACCCTAAACCTAACCCTAACCATTAACCTAACCCTAACACTAACCTTAACACCTAAACCTAACCCTGACCATAAGCCTAACCCTAAACCTATCCCTAAGACTAACCATAACCCTTACCCTAACCATCACCCTAACACTAACCCCTAACCCTAACCATAACCCTAACACTAACCCTTAAGCTTACCCTAACCCTAAACCTAACCCTAACCCTAACCCTAACCCTTATACTTACCCTAACCCTAAAACTAACCCTAACCCTAAACCTTACCCTTACGCTAAACCTAACCCTAACCATAACCCTAACCCTTACCCTAATGCTAACCCTAACCCTAACACTAACAGTAACTCTAAACCTAACACATAACCTTACCCTAACCCAAACCCTAAATCTAACCCTAATCCTTACCCTTACCCTAAGCCTAACCCTAAAACTAAGCCTAACCCTAAACTTAACCCTAAGCCTTACCCTTAACCTAACCCTAACACTAACCCAAAAACTAACCCGAACCCTAACCCTAACTCTTACCCTTACCCTAACCCTAACCCTAACCCTAAATCTAACCCTTACCCTTACCCTAACCCTAACCCTAAACCTAACCCTAACCCTTACCTTACCCTTACCCTAACCCTAACCCTAACCCTAACCCTTACCCTCACCCTAACCCTAACCCTAAACCTAACCCTAACCCTAACCATAAACCTAACCCTAACCCTAACCCTAACACTTGCCCTTACCCTAACCCTAACCCTAAACCTCACCCTAACCCTAACCCTAAAACCTAACCCTAGCTCTAACCCAAACCTTTACCCTTACCCTAACCCTAACCCTAACCAGAACACTTATCCTAACCCTAACCCTAACACTAACCCTTACCCTTACCTTAACCTTAACCCTAACCCTAACCCTAACACATACCCTTACCCTAACCCTAAACCTAAACCTAACCGTAACCCTAAACCTAACCCTAAACCTAACCGTAACCCTAACCCTAACACTAACCCTTACATTAACCCTAACCTTAACCCCAACACTACACCTAACCCTAACCCTAACCCTAGCCCTACCCTTACCCTAACTCTAACCTTAACCCTAACCCTAACCATAACCCTAACCCTTAACCTAACTCTAACCCTAACCTTAAACCTAACACTTACCCTAACACGAACCCTAACCCTAACCCTTACCCTCACCCTAACCCTAACCCTAACCCTTACCCAACCCTAACCCTAACCCCTAACCCTAACCATTAACCTAACCCTAACCCTAACCCTAACCCTTACCCTTAACCTAAACCTAATCCTAAACCTAAACCTAAACCTAATCCTAAACCTAACCATAACCCTAACCCTAACCCTTTCTCTTACCCTAACCCTAACAATAAACTTAACCCTAACCCTAACCCTAACCCTAACCCTAACGCTAACCCTGACCCTTACCCGAACCCTAACCCTAAACCTCACCCTATCCCTAACCGTAACCCTAACCCTTACCCTTTCCCTACCCCTAAACTTAACAATAACCCTAACCCTAACACTTACCCTTACCCTAACCATAACCCTAAACCTAAACCTTAACGTTACACTAAACCTAACCCTAACCCTTACCCCAAACCTAAACCTAACCCTAACCCTAACCCTTACCCTTACCTTAACCCTAACGATAACCCTAAACCTTGCCCTTACCCTAACACTTACAGTAACCCTAACCCTAACCCTCACCATTACCATAACCCTAACCCTAACCTTACCCCCAAACCTAAACCTAAACCTACTCCTATTCCTAACCCTTACCCTAACCCTAACCCTAAACTTAACCCTAACCCTAGACCTTAGCCTTACCCTAAACCTAATCCTAACCCTAACCCTAACACTTATCCTAACCGTAACCCTAACCATAACCCTAACCCTAACCCTTAACCTAACCCTAACCCTTACCCTAACCCTAACCCTAACCATTACCCTTACCATAACCCTAATCCTAACCCTTACCCTTACTCTAAACCTAACCCTAATCCTAAACCTAACACTTACCCTCACCCTAAACCTACCCCTAAACCTTACTCTTACCCTAACCATAACCCTTAACTTAACCCCAGCCCCAAACCTAACCCTAACCCTAACACTTAACCTAACACTTACCCTAACCCTAACCCTAACCCTAACCCTTACCCTAACCCTAACCCTTACCCTAACCCCTAAACCTAACCCTTACCCTTACCCTAATCCTAACCCTAACCCTTACCCTTACCCTAACCCTAACCCTAACTCTAACCCTAACCCTAACCCTAACCCTTACCCTACCCTAACCCTAACCCTAACCTTAACCCTAACCCTAACCCTTACCCTTACCCTAACCCTAATTCTAAACCTAACAGTAACCCAGCCCTAACCCTATCCCTAACCCTAACCCTACCATAACCCGAAACCTTACCCTAACCATAACCCCTAAGCCTAAACCTAACCATAACCCTTACCCTTATCCTAACCCTAACCCTAACCCAAACACTTACCCTTACCCTAAACCCTACCCTAATCCTAACACTAACCATAACCCTTACTATAACCCTAACCCTAACCGTTACATTTACACTAACCCTAACCCTAAACCTAACCCTAACCCTAAACCTAACCGTAAAACTAACCCTTACTCTGAACCTAACCCTTACCCTAACCCTAACCAGAAAACCTAACCCTGAACCTAACCCTAACCCTTACCCTTACCCTTACCCTAACAATAAAAATAACCTGAACCCTAACCCTAACCCTAACCCTTACCCTTATCCTAATCCTAACCCTAAACCTTACTCTTACCCTAACCCTAACCCTAACCCTTACCCTAAACCTAACCCTAACCTTAACCCTTACCCTTACCTTAACCCTAACCCTAACCGTAACCCTTACCCTTACCCTAAGACTGACCCTAACCCTAACCCTAAACTTAAACCTAATCCTTACCCTTACCCTAACCCTAAATCTAACCTTAACCAAAACCCTAAACCTACCCTAACCCTAACCATAACCCTTACCCTAACCCTAACCCTAATCCTAACTCTAACCCTTACCCTTAGCCTAAACCTAACCCTTACCCTTTCCCGAACCCTAACCCTAAACCTAACCCTAACCCTAACCATAACCCTTACCCTAACCCTAACACTAATCCTAACTCTAACCCTTAACGTTAGCCTAAAACTAACCCTAACCGTAAACCTAACCCTAACCCTAACCTTAACCCTAAACCTACCCTTACCCTAACCTTAACCCTAACCCTAACCCTAACCCTTACCCTTAGCCTAACCCCAACCCTAAACCTAACATTAACCCTTACTCTTACCCTCACCCTAACCCTAACCTTAACCCTAACCCGACCCAACCCTAACCCTAACCTTAACCCTAACCCTTATCTTTACCCTAACAGTAACACTAACCCTAACCCTAAACCTAACTCTAACCCTAAATCTAACCCTTACCCTTACATTAACCCTAACCCTAACCCTAACCTTAACCCCTCAGCCTAACCCTAAACCTAACGCTAACCCTTATCCTGATCCTAACCCTAACCCTAACCCTAACCCTAACCCTTACCCTTACCCTAACTGTAAACCTAACCTTAACCCTAACCATAACTCTAACCCTTACCCTAACCCTAACCCTAACCCTAACCCTAAATCCTACCCTTACCATAACCCTAACCCTAACTCTTACCGTAAAGCTAACCCTAACCCTAACCCTAACCCATACCCTTACTCTAACCCTAACCCTAACATTAACACTAACACATATTCTTACCCTAACCCTAACCCTAACCGTAACCCTAATCCTATCCCTAACCTTAACCTTTATCCTTACCCTAAACCTAACCCTAAACTTAACCCTAACCCTAACCCTAACCCTAACAATAACGCTAAACATAAACCTAACCCTAACCATAACCCTTACCCTAACCCTTACCCTAACCCTTACCCTCATCCTAACCCTAAACCTAACATTAACCCTAACCCTAACCCTAACACTTACCGTTACACTAACCCTAACCCTAACCCTAAACCTTACCCTTACCCTAAACCTAACCCTAACCCTAACACTTACCCTTGTCCTAAACTTAACCCTAACCCTAACACTTACACTTACCCTAAACCCTACCGTAACCCTAACGCTAACACTAACCCTAACCCTAATCCTAAACCTTACCCTTACCCTAACCCTAACCCTAACCGTAACCCCTAACCCTAAAACTAACCCTAACCCTAACCCTTACCCTTACCCTAACCCTAACCCTAACCCTAAACCTAACACTTACCCTCACAGTAATCCTAACCCTAACCCTTACCCTTACCCTAACCCTAACCTTAACCCCACCCATAAACCTAACCCTAACCCTAACCCTTACCCTAACACTTACCCTATCCCTAACACTAACGTTAACACTTACCCTTACCCTTACCCTAACCCTAACCATTACCCTAACACTAACTCTAACCCTTACCCTAACCCTAACCCAAACCCTAACCCCTAACCCTAACCCTTAACATAACACTAAGCCTAACTCTAAACATAAACCTTACCCTTACCCTAACCCTAAACCTAACTCTAACCCTAATCCTAACCCTAAACCTAAACTTAACCCTAACCCTAACCCTTACCCTTACCCTAACCCTAACCCTAAACCGAACCCTAACACTAACCCTAAACCTAACCTTAAACCTTACCCTAACCCTAACCCTAAACCTAACACAACCCCAGCCCTAACCCTTACCCTTACTCTAACCCTAAACATAAACCTAACCCTAACCCTAAACCGAACCCTAACCCTAACCCTAACCTAACCCTAACCCTAACACTTACCCATACCCTAAACCCTACCCTAACCCTAACCCTAACCCTTACCCTTACTCTAACCCTAAACATAAACCTAACCCTAACCCTAAACCTAACACGAACCCTTACCCTAACTCTAACCCTTACCCTTACCCTAAACCTACCCTAAACCTAACCCTAAACCTAAACCTAAGCCTTACCCTTACCCTAACACTAACCCTAACCCTAACCCTTACCCTTACCCTAACGCTAATCCTAACCTTACCCCTAATCCTAACCCTTACCCTTACCATAACACTAAATCTAACCTTAACCCCAACCCTAAACCTAACCCTAACCGTAACCCTAACCCTTACCCCTACCCTAACACTAAACCTAACCCTATCCCTAACCCTAAACCTAACACTTACCCTTACCCTAATCCTAACCCTAACACTTACCCTTACCCTAACGTTAACCCTAACTCTAACCCTAACCATAACTCTAACCCTAACACTTACCCTAACCCTAATCCTAACACTTACTCTAACCCTAACCATAACCTCAACCCTAACCTAACCCTAACCCTAACCCTTACCCTTACCCTAACCATAACCCTAACCCTTACCCTAACCGAAAGTCTTAACCTAAACCTAACCCTAAACCTAACCCTATCCCTAAACCTAACCCTAACTCCTAAGCCTAACCCTAACCCTAACCCTGACCCTTACCCTTATCCTAAACCTAACCCTAACCCTAACACTTACCCATACCCTAAACCCTACCCAAACCCTAACCCTAACCCTTACCCTTACTCTAACCCTAAACATAAACCTAACCCTAACCCTAAACCTAACCCGAACCCTTACCCTAAATCTAACCCTTACCCTTACCCTAACCCTACCCTAAACCTAACCCTAAACCTAAACCTAAGCCTTACCCTTACCCTAACACTAACCCTAACCCTAACCCTAACCCTTTCCCTTACCGTAACCCTAACCTTAACCCTAGACCTTACCCTTACCCTAACGCTAATCCTAACCTTACCCCTAAACCTAACCCTTACCCTTACCCTAACCCTAAACATAGACCTAACCCTAACCCTAAAGCTAAGGGTAACCCTTACAATAACCCTAACCCTAAACCAAACCCTTACCCTATCCCTAAGCCTAATCCTAAAAATAACCCTTACCCTTAACCTAACCCTAACCCTAACCCTAACCCTAAGCCTAACCCTAACCCTAACCCTAACCCTTACCCTTAGCCTAACCCTAATCCTAAACCTTACCCTTACCCTCACCCTAACCCTAACCTTAACCCAAATCGTAACACTACCCCTAACCCTAAACTTAATCCTAACCCTTATCCTTACGCTAAGCCTAACACTAAACCTAACCCTCAACCTAACTCTAACCCTAAACCTAACCCTTACCATTACCCTAACCCTAACCCTAACCCTAACCGTAACCCCTAAGGCTAACCCTAACCCTAACACAAACCCTTACCCTTACCCTAACCCTAACCCTAACCCAAACCCTAAACCTTACCCTTACCCTAACCCTAACCCTAAACCTTACCCTAAACCTAACCCCAACCCTAATCCTGACCCTAACCCTTACCATTACCTTAACCCTAACCCTAACACTAACACTTTCCCTTACCCTAAACCTAACCCTTACCCTTACCCTAACACTAAACCTAACATTAACCCTAACCCTAACCCTAACCCTTACCCTTACCCTTACCCTACCCCTAACCCAAACCTTATCCTTAACCTAAACCTAACTCTATCCCTATCCCTAACCCTAACCCTAAACCTTACCATTACCCTAACCCTAACCCTAACCCTAACCCTTACCCAAAACCTAACCCTAATCCTAACCCTTACCCTTACCTTAACCCTAACCCTAACCCTTACCCTTATCCTAACGCTAACCCTAACCCTAAACCTAACCCTAAACCTTACCCTTACCCTAACCCTAAATCTAACCTTATCCCCAACCCTAAACCTAACTCTAACCGTAACACTAACCCTTACCCTAACCCTAACCCTAACCCTTACCCTAACCCTAACCCTAATCCTAACTCTAAACATTACCCTTACCCTAACCCTAAACCTAACCCTAAACCTAACCTAACCATGACCTTAACCCTAACCCTAACCCTAACCCTTACCCTAACCCTAACCCTAACCCTAACCCTAAACCTAACCCTAACCCTAACCCTTACCCTTAGGCTAACTTTAACCCTAAACCTAACCCTAACCCTTACTCTAACCCTCACCCTAACCCTAACACGAACCCTAACTCTAACCCTAACCTTAACCCTAACCCTTATCTTCCCCTAACACTAACCCTAACCCTAAACCTAACTCTAACCCTAAACCTAATCCTTACCCTTAAACTAACCCTAACCCTAACCCTAACTGTAACCCCTAAGCCTAAACTAACCCTAACGCTAACACTTATGCTTACCCTAACCCTAAACCTAAACTTAACCCTAACCCTAACCCTAACCCTTACCCTTACCCTAACCCTAACCCTAACCCTAAACCTTAACCTTACCCTAAACCTAACTCTTACTCTAAACTTAACCCTATCCCTAACCGTAACCCTAACCCTTACCCTAACCCTAACCCTTACCCTTACCCTAACACTAAACCTAACATTAACCCTAACCCTAACCCTAACCCTTACCCTTAACCTAACCCTAACCCTAACCCTAAACCTTACACTTACCCTAACCCTAACCCTAACCCTAAATCTTACCCTAAACATAAGCCTAATACTAACCCTTACCCTTACCTTAACCCTAACCCTAACCCTAACCCTTACCCTTATCCTAACGCTAACCCTAACCCTAAACCTAACCCTAAACCTTACCCTTACCCTAACCCTAAATCTAACCTTAACCCCAACCCTAAACTAACCCTAACCATAACCCGAAACCTTACCCTTACCCTAACCCTAACCCTAAACCTAACCCTAACCCTAACCCTAACCCTTACTCTAACCCTAACCCTAATCCTAACTCTAAACATTACCCTTACCCTAACCCTAACCCTAACCCTAAACCTAACCCTAACGATAGCCTTAAACCTAACCCTAACCCTTACCCTTACGCTAATCCTAACCCTAACCCTAACCCTAACCCTAACCTTAACCCTAACCCTAACCCTTACCCTAACCCTAACCCTAACTCTAAACCTAACCCTAACCCTAACCCTTACCCTTTGGCTAACTTTAACCCTAAACCTAACCCTAACCCTTACCCTTACCCTCACCCTAACCCTAACCCGAACCCAAACCTAACCCTAACCTTAACCCTAACCCTTATCCTTACCCTAAAACTAACCCTAACCCTAAACTTATCTCTAAGCCTAAACTTAATCCTTACCCTTAAACTAACCCTAACCATAACGCTAACCGCAACCCCTAAGCCTAAACCTAACCCTAACGCTAACCCTTACGCTTACCCTAACCCTAAACCTAACCTTAACCCTAACACTAACCCTAACCCTTACCCTTATCCTAAACCTAACCCTAACCCTAAACCTTACCCTAACCCTAACCCTAACCCTTACCCTTACCTTAACCCTAACCCTAACCCTAACCCTAACACATATCCTTACCCTAACCCTTACCCGAACCCTAACCCTAAACTTAACCCTAACCCTAACCCTAACCCTAACACTAACGCAAACACTAACCCTAACCCTAAACCTAACCCTAACCCACCCTAAACCTAACCCTAACCCTAACCCTAACCAGAACACTTGCCCTAACCCTTACCCTAACCCTAACCCTTACCCTTACCCTAACACTAAACCTAACATTAACCCTAACCCTAACCTTAAACCTTACCCTTACCCTAACACTAAATCTAACTTTAACCCCAACCCTAAACCTAACCTTAACAGTAACCCTAACCCTTATCCCTACCCTAACCCTAAACTAACCCTAACCCTAAACCTTACCCTATCCCTAACGCTAATCCTAACTCTAACCCTTACCCTTACCCTAACCCTAACCCTTACCATATCCCTAACCCTAATTCTAACACTAACCCTTACCCTTACCCTAACCCTAACCCGAAACCTAACCCTAACCCTAACCCTAAACCTAACCCTAACCCTAACCCTAACCCTAACCCTAACACATATCCTTACCCTAACCCTAACCCTAAACCTAAGCCTAACCTTAACCCTAACCCTAACACATATCCTTAACTTAACCCTAACCCTAAACGTAACCCGAACCCTAACCCTAACCCTAACCTTTACCCCTACCCTAACCCTAACCCTAACCCTAACAGTAATCCGAACGCTAACCCTAACCCTTACCCTTACCCTAATCCAAACCCTTACCCTTACCCTTACCCTAACCCTAACCCTAACCCTAACTCTAACCCTAACCATAACCCTAACCCTAACACTTACCCTAACACTAATCCTAACCCTTACTCTAACCCTAACCCTAACCTCAACCTTAACCTAACCCTAACCCTAACCCTTATCATTACCCTTACCCCAACCCTAACCCTAACCCTAACCCTTACAATAACCCTAACTCTTAACCTAATCCTAACCCTAACCCTAACCTCAACCTTAACCCTAACCCTAACCCTAAACCTAACCCTAACCTTTACCCTAACCCTAATCCTAAACCTAACCCTAACCATAAACTTAACCCTAACCCTTACCCTTACCGTAACCCTAACCCTAACCCTAAACCTAAACCTAACCCTAACCCTAACCCTAACCCTTACCCTTAGCCTAAACCTACCCCTACCCCTAACCCTAACCCTTACTCTTACTGTCACCCTAACCCTAACCTTAACCCTAACCCAAACCCTAACCCTAACCCTAACCTTAACCCTAACCCTTATCCTTACCCTAACCCTAACACTAACCGTAACCCTAAATCTAACTCTAACCCTAAACCTAATCCTTACCCTTACACTAACCCTAACCCTAACCCTAAACGTAACCCCTAAGCCTAACCCTAACGCTGACCATTACCCTTATCCTAACCCTAAACCTAACCTTAACCCTAACCCTAACCCTAACATTTACCCTTACCCTAACCCTAACCCTAAACCTTACCCTTACCCAAACCCTAACCCTAACAATTACCCTAAACCTAACCTATCCCTAACCCAAACCCTAACACTTACACTTACCTTAACCCTAACCCTAACCCTAACACTTACCCTTACCCTAACTCTAACCCTAACCCTAACCATAACCCTAACACATATCCTTACCCTAACCCTAACCCTAACCTTATCCCTTACCCTAACCTACCCTGTCCCTAACCCTTACCCTTACCCTAACCCTAACCCTAACCCTAACCCTTACCCTAACCCTAACCCTAACCCTTACCCTAGCCCTAACACTTACCCTTACCCTAACTCTAACCCTAACCCTAACAATAACCCTAACCATAAACCTAACCCTAACACTAACCCTAACCCTAACACTAAGGCTAACCCTAACCCTAACGCTAACCATAACCCTAACCCTAACCCTAACCCTTACCCTAAAACTAACTTTAACCCTAACCCTTTCCCTTACCTTAACCCTAACCCTAACCCTAACCCTTACCCTTATCCTAACGCTAACACTTACCCTTACCCTAACACTAACCCTAACCCTAAACCTAACTCTAACCATAAACCTAATCCATACCCTTACACTAACACTAACCCTAACCCTAACCGTAACCCCTAAGCCTAACCCTAACCCTAACGTTAACCATTACCCTTACCCTAACCCTAAACCTACACTTAAACCTAACCATAACCCTAACCCTTACCCTTACCCTAACCCTAACCCTAACCCTAACCCTAAACCTTACCCGTACACTTACCCTAACCCTAACCCTAAACCTTACCCTAAACCTAACCCTATCCCTAACTCTAACCCTAACCCTTACGCTTCCCTTAAACCTAACCCTAACCCTAACACTTACCATTACCCTAACTCTAACCCTAACCCTAACCCTAACCCTAACACATATCCTTACCCTAATCCTAACCCTAACCGTAACCCTAACCCTAATCCTAACCCTAAACATAACCTTTACGCTTACCCGAACCCTAACCCTAAACTTAACCCTAACCCTAAACCTAACCCTAACCCTAACCCTAACATTAACACTAACGCTAACCCTAACCCTAACCCTAAACATAACCCTAACCCTAACCCTAAACCTTACCCTAAACCTTACCCTAACCCTAACCTTACCCTTACCCTAACACTAAACCTAACATTAACCCTAACCCTAACCCTAACCATTAACGTTACCCTAACCCTAACCCTAACCCTAAACCTTACGCTTACCCTAAACCTAACCCTAACCCTAACCCTAACCCTAACACATATCCTTA
>JANJXV010001147.1:50000-60000 GCA_024803745.1 Megascapheus bottae
CCCTAAACCTATCTCTAACCCTAAACCTAATCCTTACCCTTAAGCTAACCCTAACCCTAATTCTAACCGTAACCCCTAAGCCTAACCGTAACCCTAACGCTAACCCTTACGCTTACCCTAACCCTAAACCTAACCTTAACCCTAACCCTAACCCTAACCCTTACCCTTAGCCTAAACCTAACCCTAACCCTAAACCTTACCCTTACCCTAACCCTAACCCTAACCCTTACTGTAAACTTAACCCTATCCCTAACCCTAACCCTAACCCTTACACTTACCTTAACCCTAAACCTAACCCTAACCCTAACACATATCCTTACCCTAACCCTTACCCGAAACCTAACCCTAAACTTAACCCTAACTCTAACCCTAACCCTAACACTAACGCTACCCTAACCCTAACCCTAAACCTAACCCTAACCGTATCCCAAAACCTTACCCTATCCCTAACCCTAATTCTAACCCTAACCCTTACCCTTACCCTAACCCTAACCCGAACCCTAACCTTAAACCTAACCCTAACCCTAACCCTAAACCTAACCCTAACCCTAACTCTAACCCTAACACATATCCTTACCCTAACCCTAACCCGAACCCTAACCCTAAACTTAACCCTAAACCTAACCCTAACACATCCCCTTACCTTAACCCTAACCGTAACCGTAACCCGAAACCTAACCCTAACCCTAACCTTTACCCTTACCCTAACCCTAACCCTAATCCTAACAGTAATCCTAACGTTAACCCTAACCCTTACCCTTACCCTAATCCAAACCCTAACCCTTACCCTTACCCTAACCCTAACCCTAACTCTAACCCTGACCATAACCCTAACCCTAACACTTACCCTAACACTAATCCTAACCCTTACTCTAACCCTAACCCTAACCTCAACCTTAACCTAACCCTAACCCTAACCCTTTCCATTAACCTTACCCTAACCCTAACCCTAACCCTAACCGTTACAATAACCCTAACTCTTAACCTAATCCTAACCCTAACCCTAACGTCAACCTTAACCCTAACCCTAACCCTAAATCTAACCCTAACCCTTACCCTAACCCTAACCCTAAACCTAACCCTAACCCTAAACTTAACCCTAACCCTTACCCTTACCCTAACCCTAACCCTAACCCTAAACCTAAACCTAACCCTAACCCTAACCCTAACCCTTAGCCTTAGCCTAAACCTACCCCTACCCCTAACCCTAACCCTTAATCTTACTCTCACCCTAACCCTAACCTTAACCCTAACCCAAATTCTAACCCTAACCCTAACCTTAACCCTAACCCTTATCCTTACCCTAACCCTAACACTAACCCTAACCCTAAATCTAACTCTAACCCTAAACCTAATCTTTACCCTTACACTAACCCTAACCCTAACCCTAACGCTGACCCTTACCCTTACCCTAACCCTAAACCTAACCTTAATCCTAACCCTAACCCTAACATTTACCCTTACCCTAACCCTAACCATAAACCTTACCCTTACCCTTACCCAAACCCTAACCCTTACCCTAAACCTAACCTATCCCTAACCCTAACCCTAACACTTACACTTACCTTAACCCTAACCCTAACCCTAACATTTACCCTAACCCTAACCCTAACCCTAAACCTTACCCTTACCCAAACCCTAACCCTAACCCTTACCCTAAACCTAACCTATCCCTAACCCTAACCCTAACACTTACACTTACCTTAACCCTAACCCTAACCCTAACACTTACCCTTACCCTAACTCTAAACCTAACCCTAACCATAACCCTAACACATATCCTTACCCTAACCCTAACCCTAACCTTAACCCTTACCCTAACCTACCCTGTCCCTAACCCTTACCCTTACCCTAACCCTAACCCTAACACTTACCCTAACCCTAACCCTAACCCTTACCCTAACCCTAACACTTACCCTTACCCTAACTCTAACCCTAACCCTAATAATAACCCTAACCCTAAACCTAACCCGAACACTTGCCCTAACCCTTACCCTAACCCTAACCCTTACCCTTACCCTAACACTAAACCTAACATTAACCCTAACCCTAACCCTAAACCTTACCCTTACCCTAACACTAAATCTAACCTTAACCCCAACCCTAAACCTAACGCTAACCGTAACCCTAACCCTTACCCTTACCCTAACCCTAACCCTAAACCTAACCCTAACCCTAACCCTTAACCTAACCCTAACCCTAACCCTAACCCTTACCCTTACCCTAACCCTAACCCTAAACCTAACCCTAACCCTAACCCTTACCCTAACCCTAACCCTAACCCTAACCCTTACCCTTACACTAACCCTAACCCTAACCCTAACCCTAAACTTAACCCTAACCCTAACCCTTACCCAAACCCCAACCCGAACCCAAACCTAACCCTAAACTTAACCCTAACCCTTATCCTTACCCTAAAACTAACCCTAACCCTAAACCTATCTCTAACCCTAAACCTAATCCTTACCCTTAAACTAACCCTAACCGTAACCCTAACCGTAACCCCTAAGCCTAACTCTAACCCTAAGGCTAACCCTTACGCTTACCCTAACCCTAAACCTAACCTTAACCCTAACCCTAACCCTAAACCTAACCCTTACCCTTACCCTAACCCTAACCCTAACCCAAACTCTAAACCTAACCCTAACCCTAACCCTAAACCTAACCCTAACCCTAACCCTAACCCTAACACATATCCTTACCCTTAACCTAACCCTAACCCTAACCCTTACCCTTAGGCTAACTTTAACCCTAAACCTAACCCTAACCCTTACTCTTACCCTCACCCTAACCCTAACCCGAACCCTAACCCTAACCCTAACCTTAACCCTAACCCTTATCATTCCCCTAACACTAACCCTAACCCTAAACCTAACTATAACCCTAAACCTAATCCTTACCCTTAAACTAACCCTAATCCTAACCCTAACTGTAACCCCTAAGCCTAACCCTAACCCTAACGCTAACCCTTACGATTACCCTAACCCTAAACCTAAACTTAACCTTAACCCTAACCCTAACCTTACCCTTACCCTAACCCTAACCCTAACCCTAACCCTAAACCTTACCCTTACCCTAACCCTAACCCTAACCCTTACTCTAAAATTAACCCTATCCCTAACCCTAACCCTAAACCTAAACCTAACCCTAACCCTTACCCTTAGGCTAACTTTAACCCTAAACCTAACCCTAACCCTTACCCTTACCCTCACCCTAACCGTAACCCGAACCCAAACCTAACCCTAACCTTAACCCTAACCCTTATCCTTACCCTAACACTAACCCTAACCCTAAACCTATCTCTAACCCTAAACCTAATCCTTACCCTTAAGCTAACCCTAACCCTAATCCTAACCGTAACCCCTAAGCCTAACCGTAACCCTAACGCTAACCCTTACGCTTACCCTAACCCTAAACCTAACCTTAACCCTAACCCTAACCCTAACCCTTACCCTTAGCCTAAACCTAACCCTAACCCTAAACCTTACCCTTACCCTAACCCTAACCCTAACCCTTACTGTAAACTTAACCCTATCCCTAACCCTAACCCTAACCCTTACACTTACCTTAACCCTAAACCTAACCCTAACCCTAACACATATCCTTACCCTAACCCTTACCCGAAACCTAACCCTAAACTTAACCCTAACTCTAACCCTAACCCTAACACTAACGCTACCCTAACCCTAACCCTAAACCTAACCCTAACCGTATCCCAAAACCTTACCCTATCCCTAACCCTAATTCTAACCCTATTCCTTACCCTTACCCTAACCCTAACCCTAACCCTAACCTTAAACCTAACCCTAACCCTAACCCTAAACCTAACCCTAACCCTAACTCTAACCCTAACACATATCCTTACCCTAACCCTAACCCGAACCCTAACCCTAAACTTAACCCTAACCCTAACCCTAACACATCTCCTTACCTTAACCCTAACCGTAACCGTAACCCGAAACCTAACCCTAACCCTAACCTTTACCCTTACCCTAACCCTAACCCTAATCCTAACAGTAATCCTAACGTTAACCCTAACCCTTACCCTTACCCTAATCCAAACCCTAACCCTTAACCTTACCCTAACCCTAACCCTAACTCTAACCCTAACCATAACCCTAACCCTAACACTTACCCTAACACTAATCCTAACCCTTACTCTAACCCTAATCCTAACCTCAACCTTAACCTAACCCTAACCCTAACCCTTTCCATTAACCTTACCCTAACCCTAACCCTAACCCTAACCGTTACAATAACCCTAACTCTTAACCTAATCCTAACCCTAACCCTAACGTCAACCTTAACCCTAAACCTAACCCTAAATCTAACCCTAACCCTTACCCTAACCCTAACCCTAAACCTAACCCTAACCCTAAACTTAACCCTAACCCTTACCCTAACCCTAACCCTAACCCTAACCCTAAACCTAAACCTAACCCTAACCCTAACCCTAACCCTAACCCTTAGCCTTAGCCTAAACCTACCCCTACCCCTAACCCTAACCCTTAATCTTACTGTCACCCTAACCCTAACCTTAACCCTAACCCAAATTCTAACCCTAACCCTAACCTTAACCCTAACCCTTATCCTTACCCTAACCCTAACACTAACCCTAACCCTAAATCTAACTCTAACCCTAAACCTAATCTTTACCCTTACACTAACCCTAACCCTAACCCTAACCGTAACCCCTAAGCCTAACCCTAACCCTAACGCTGACCCTTACCCTTACCCTAACCCTAAACCTAACCTTAATCCTAACCCTAACCCTAACATTTACCCTTACCCTAACCCTAACCCTAAACCTTACCCTTACCCAAACCCTAACCCTAACCCTTACCCTAAACCTAACCTATCCCTAACCCTAACCCTAACACTTACACTTACCTTAACCCTAACCCTAACCATAACATTTACCCTAACCCTAACCCTAACCCTAAACCTTACCCTTACCCAAACCCTAACCCTAACCCTTACCCTAAACCTAACCTATCCCTAACCCTAACCCTTACCCTAACCCTAACCTTAACCCTAACCCTAACCCTTACCCTAACCCTAACCCTAACTCTAAACCTAACCCTAACCATAACCCTAACACATATCCTTACCCTAACCCTAACCCTAACCTTAACCCTTACCCTAACCTACCCTGTCCCTAACCCTTACCCTTACCCTAACCCTAACCCTATCACTTACCCTAACCCTAACCCTAACCCTTACCCTAACCCTAACACTTACCCTTACCCTAACTCTAACCCTAACCCTAATAATAACCCTAACCCTAAACCTAACCCTAACACTAACCCTAACCCTAACTCTAACGCTAACCCTAACCCTAACGCTAACCATAACCCTAACCCTAACCCTAACCCTAACCCTTACCCTAAACCTAACTTTAAACCTAACCCTTTCCCTTACCTTAACCCTAACACTAACCCTAACCCTTACCCTTATCCTAACGCTAACACTTACCCTTACCCTAACACTAACCCTAACCCTAAACCTAACTCTAACCATAAACCTAATCCTTACACTTACTCAAACACAAACCCTAACCCTAACCGTAACCCCTAAGCCTAACCCTAATCCTAACGCTAACCATTAACCTTACCCTAACCCTAAACCTACACTTGAACCTAACCCTAACCCTAACCCTTACCCTTACCCTAACCCTAACCCTAACCCTAACCCTAAACCTTACCCTTACCCTTACCCTGACCCTAACCCTAAACCTTACCCTAAACCTAACCCTATCCCTAACCCTAACCCTAACCCTTACCCTTACCTTATCCCTAACCCTAACCCTAACACTTACCCTTACCCTAACTCTAACCCTAACCCTAACTCTAACCCTAACACAATCCTTACCCTAACCCTAACCCAAACCGTAACTCTAACCCTAATCCTAACCCTAACCATAACCTTTACGCTTACCCGAACCCTAACCCTAAACTTAACCCTAACCCTAAACCTAACCCTAACCCTAACCCTAACATTAACACTAACGCTAACCCTAACCCTAACCCTAAACATAACCCTAACCCTAACCCTAACCCTAACCCTAAACCTTACCCTAAACCTTAACCTATCCCTAACCCTCACCCTTACCCTAACACTAAACCTAACATTAACCCTAACCCTAACCCTAACATTTACCCTTACCCTAACCCTAACCCTAAACCTTACCCTTACCCAAAACCTAACCTATCCCTAACCCTAACCCTAACACTTACACTTACCTTAACCCTAACCCTAACCCTAACATTTACCCTAACCCTAACCCTAACCCTAAACCTTACCCTTACCCAAACCCTAACCCTAACCCTTACCCTAAACCTAACCTATCCCTAACCCTAACCCTAACACTTACACTTACCTTAACCCTAACCCTAACCCTAACACTTACCCTTACCCTAACTCTAAACCTAACCCTAACCATAACCCTAACACATATCCTTACCCTAACCCTAACCCTAACCTTAACCCTTACCCTAACCTACCCTGTCCCTAACCCTTACCCTTACCCTAACCCTAACCCTATCACTTACCCTAACCCTAACCCTAACCCTTACCCTAACCCTAACACTTACCCTTACCCTAACTCTAACCCTAACCCTAATAATAACCCTAACCCTAAACCTAACCCTAACACTAACCCTAACCCTAACTCTAACGCTAACCCTAACCCTAACGCTAACCATAACCCTAACCCTAACCCTAACCCTAACCCTTACCCTAAACCTAACTTTAAACCTAACCCTTTCCCTTACCTTAACCCTAACACTAACCCTAACCCTTACCCTTATCCTAACGCTAACACTTACCCTTACCCTAACACTAACCCTAACCCTAAACCTAACTCTAACCATAAACCTAATCCTTACACTTACTCAAACACAAACCCTAACCCTAACCGTAACCCCTAAGCCTAACCCTAATCCTAACGCTAACCATTAACCTTACCCTAACCCTAAACCTACACTTGAACCTAACCCTAACCCTAACCCTTACCCTTACCCTAACCCTAACCCTAACCCTAAACCTTACCCTTACCCTTACCCTAACCCTAACCCTAAACCTTACCCTAAACCTAACCCTATCCCTAACCCTAACCCTAACCCTTACCCTTACCTTATCCCTAACCCTAACCCTAACACTTACCCTTACCCTAACTCTAACCCTAACCCTAACTCTAACCCTAACACAATCCTTACCCTAACCCTAACCCAAACCGTAACTCTAACCCTAATCCTAACCCTAACCATAACCTTTACGCTTACCCGAACCCTAACCCTAAACTTAACCCTAACCCTAAACCTAACCCTAACCCTAACCCTAACATTAACACTAACGCTAACCCTAACCCTAACCCTAAACATAACCCTAACCCTAACCCTAACCCTAACCCTAAACCTTACCCTAAACCTTAACCTATCCCTAACCCTCACCCTTACCCTAACACTAAACCTAACATTAACCCTAACCCTAACCCTAACATTTACCCTTACCCTAACCCTAACCCTAAACCTTACCCTTACCCAAAACCTAACCTATCCCTAACCCTAACCCTAACACTTACACTTACCTTAACCCTAACCCTAACCCTAACATTTACCCTAACCCTAACCCTAACCCTAAACCTTACCCTTACCCAAACCCTAACCCTAACCCTTACCCTAAACCTAACCTATCCCTAACCCTAACCCTAACACTTACACTTACCTTAACCCTAACCCTAACCCTAACACTTACCCTTACCCTAACTCTAAACCTAACCCTAACCATAACCCTAACACATATCCTTACCCTAACCCTAACCCTGACCTTAACCCTTACCCTAACCTACCCTGTCCCTAACCCTTACCCTTACCCTAACCCTAACCCTAACACTTACCCTAACCCTAACCCTAACCCTTACCCTAACCCTAACACTTACCCTTACCCTAACTCTAACCCTAACCCTAATAATAACCCTAACCCTAAACCTAACCCTAACACTAACCCTAACCCTAACTCTAACGCTAACCCTAACCCTAACGCTAACCATAACCCTAACCCTAACCCTAACCCTAACCCTTACCCTTATCCTAACGCTAACACTTACCCTTACCCTAACACTAACCCTAACCCTAAACCTAACTCTAACCATAAACCTAATCCTTACACTTACTCAAACACAAACCCTAACCCTAACCGTAACCCCTAAGCGTAACCCTAATCCTAACGCTAACCATTAACCTTACCCTAACCCTAAACCTACACTTGAACCGAACCCTAACCCTTACCCTTACCCTAACCCTAACCCTAACCCTAACCCTAAACCTTACCCTTACCCTTACCCTAACCCTAACCCTAAACCTTACCCTAAACCTAACCCTATCCCTAACCCTAACCCTAACCTTACCCTTACCTTATCCCTAACCCTAACCCTAACACTTACCCTTACCCTAACTCTAACCCTAACCCTAACTCTAACCCTAACACAATCCTTACCCTAACCCTAACCCAAACCGTAACTCTAACCCTAATCCTAACCCTAACCATAACCTTTACGCTTCCCCGAACCCTAACCCTAAACTTAACCCTAACCCTAAACCTAACCCTAACCCTAACCCTAACATTAACACTAACGCTAACCCTAACCCTAACCCTAAACATAACCCTAACCCTAACCCTAACCCTAACCCTAAACCTTACCCTAAACCTTAACCTATCCCTAACCCTCACCCTTACCCTAACACTAAACCTAACATTAACCCTAACCCTAACCCTAACCCTTACCGTTACCCTAACCCTAACCCTAACCCTAACCCTAAACCTTACCCTTACCCTAAACCTAACCCTAACCCTAATCCTAACCCTAACAGTAACCCTAACCTTAACCCTAACCCTTATCCTCACCCTAACCCTAAACCTAACCCTTAACCTAACCCTAACACTAATCCTAACCACTAACCCTAACCCTTACCCTAACCCTATCCCTAACCCTAACCCTTACTCTAACCCTAACCCTAACCTCAATCTTAACCCTAACCCTAACCCTAACCTTAACCCTTACCCTTACCCTAATCCTAACCCTAACCCTAACCCTTACCCTAACCCTAACCCTAACTCTTACCCTAACCCTAAACCTTACCCTTACCCTAACCCTAATCCTATACCTAACCCTAACCCTAACCCTAACCCCTAACCCTAAAACCATCCCTAACCCTAACTCTAAACCTTACCCTTGCCCTAACCCTAACCTAAACCCCAACCCTAAACTTAACTAACCCTAACCCTTACCCTAACACTTACCCTTACCCTAACCCTTACCCTAACCCTAACATTACCCCTAACCCATAACCCTAACCCTTACCCTTACCCTAACCCTAAACCTAACCCTAAAATTAACACTTACCCTAACCCTAACCCTAACCCGAACCCTTACCCTACACTAACCATAACCCTAACCTTAACCCCAGCCCTAAACCTAACCCTAAACTTAACTCTTACCCTAACACTTACCCTAACCCTGACCCTAACCCTAACACGTACCCTAACTCTAAACCTAACTCTACAATAACCCTTACCCTAACCCTAACCCTAATCCTAACTCTAACCCTTAACCTTACCCTTACCCTAACCCTAACCCTAACTCTAAACCTAACCCTAACCCTAACCTTAACACTAAACCTAACCCTTACACTAACCGTAACCCTAACCCTAACCCTAAACCTAACCCTAACCCTAAACCTAACCCTTACCCTTAGGCTAACTTTAACCCTAAACCTAACCCTAACCCTTACTCTTACCCTCACCCTAACCCTAACCCGAACCCTAACCCTAACCCTAACCTTAATCCTAACCCTTATCCTTACCCTAAGACTAACCCTAACCCTAAACCTAACTCTAACCCTAAACCTAATCCTTACCCTTAAACTAACCCTAACCCTAACCCTAACCGTAACCCCTAAGCCTAACCCTAACCCTAACCCTAACCCTTACGCTTACCCTA
>JANJXV010001147.1:65000-67500 GCA_024803745.1 Megascapheus bottae
CCTAACCTTAACGCTAATCTGAACCCTACCCCTAACCCTAAACTTAATCCTTACCGTAACCCTAACACTAACCGTAACACTCAACCTAACTCTAACCCTAAACCTAACCCTTAACCTTACCCTAACCCTAACCCTAACCCTAACCGTAACCCCTAAGGCTAACCCTAACCCTAACGCTAACCCTTACCCTTATCCTAAACCTAACCCTCACCCTAACCCTAACCCGTACCCTTACCCTAACTATAAACCTAACCGTAACCCTTACCCTAACCCTAACCCTAACCCTATCCCTAAATGTTACCCTTACCCTAACCCTAACCCTAACCCTTATCCTAACCCTAAACCTAACCTTAACCCTAACCCTAACCCTAACCCTTACCCTTACCCTATCCCTAAACCTAACCCTTACCCTAAACCTTACACTTACCCTAACCCTAACCCTAGCCCTTACCCTAAACCTAACACTATCCTTAACCCTAACCCTAAACCTTACCCTTACCTTAACCCTAACCCTAACCCTAACACTTACCCTTACCCTAACTGTAACCCTAACCCTAACCTTAACCCTAAACCTAACACATATCCTTACCCTAACCCTAACACTAACCGTAAACCTAACCCTAACCCTAACCCTAACCTTTACCCTTACCCGAACCCTAACACTAAACTTAACTCTAACCCTAAACCTAACCCTAACACTAACCCTAACCCTAACACTAACGCTAACCCTAACCCTAACTTAACCCTATCCCTAACCCTAACCCTACCCCTAACCCTAACCCTTACCCTAACCCTTACCCTAAACCTAACCCTTACCCTTACCCTAACACTAAACCTAACATTAACCCTAACCCTAACCCTAACCCTTACCCTTACCCTAACCCTCACCCTAACCCTAAACATTACCCTTACCCTAAACCTAACTCTATCCCTAACCCTAACCCTAACCATAACCCTAAACCTTACCCTTACCCTAACCCTAACCCTAACCCTAACCCTAACCCTTACCCTTATCCTAACCCTAAACCTAACCATAACCCTAACCCTAACCCTAACCCTAACCGTTACCCTTACCCTATCCCTAAACCTAACCCTTACCCTAAACCTTACACTTACCCTAACCCTAACCCTAGCCCTTACCCTAACCCTTACTCTAACCCTTACCCTAAACCTAACACTTACCCTTACCCTTACACTAAACCTAACATTAACCCTAACCCTAACCCTAACCCTTACCCTTACCCTAACCCTAACTCTAACCCTAAACATTACCCTTACCCTAAACCTAACTCTATCCCTAAACCTAACCCTAACCATAACCCTAAAACTTACCCTTACCCTAACCCTAACTCTAACCCTAACCCTTAACCTAAACCTAACCCTAATCCTAACCCTTACCCTTACCTTAACCCTAACCCTAACCCTAACCCTTACCCTTATCCTAACGCTAACCCTAATCCTCAAACCTAACCCTAAAACTTACACTTACCCTAAACCTAAATCTAACCTTAATCCCAACCCTAAACCTAACCCTAACCGTAACCCAAACCCTTACCCTTAACCCAACCCTAACCCTAAACCTAACGCTAACCCTAACCCTAACCCTTACCCTAACCCTAACCCTAATCCTAACTCTAACCCTAACCCTAACCTTAAACCTAACCCTTACAATAACCTTAACCCTAACCCTAACCCTTACCCTAACCCTAAGCCAAACCCTAAACCTAACCCTAACCCTTACTCTTACCCTCACCCTAGCCCTAACCCAAACCCTAACCCTAACCCTAACCTTAACCCTAACCCTTATCCTTACACTAACACTAACCTTAACCCTAAATATAACTCTAACCCTAATCCTAATCCTTACCCTTAAACTAACCCTAACCCTAACCCTAACCGTAACCCCTAAGCCTAAACCTAACCCTAACGCTAACACTTACGCTTACCCTAACCCTAAACCTAACCTTAACCCCAAACCTAACCCTAACCCTTACCCTTACCCTAACCCTAACCTTAACCCTAACCCTAAACCTTACCCATACCCTAACCCTAACCCTAACCCTTACTGTAAACTTAACCCTATCCCTAACCCTAAACCTAACCCTTACCCTTACCTTAACCCTAACCCTAACCCTAACCCTAAACCTAACACATATACTTACCCTAACCCTTACCCGAACCCTAACCCTAAACTTAACCCTAACACTAACCCTAACCCTAACACTAACGCTAACCCTAACCCTAACCCTAAACCTAACCCTAACCCTAACCCTAACCCTAACCCGAACACTTGCCCTAATCCTTACCCTAAACCTAACCCTTACCCTTACCCTAACACTAAATCTAACCTTAACCCCAACCCTAAACCTAACCCAAACCGTAACCCTAACCCTTATCCCTACCCTAACCCTAAACCTAAACCTAACCCTATCCCTAACCCTAACCCTAACCCTTACCTATAACTAACGCTAATCCTAACTCTAACCCTTACCCTTACCCT